>JBBMJM010119594.1:0-14082 GCA_037832705.1 Centriscus cristatus
GGATATAAACTCAATCAATATTCTGAATATATCTAGTCATCCACTCTACTGCTTTTAATAACCATAAACATTCTGTTATGGCTTTACACAGCTACAGTAAGTGTCCAGATGGATCGGGAATAACAGTAACACTTATAGGGTTAAGACTTGTGCCTCCAGGAAGCTTTATATACTATGTATACTGCACACTGAATTGTGCTGAATTATTCAGTAGATGTTTGCATTATTGCATGTTTAGGAAGATACATTTAGGCCATTATGCATTAGTCTTTGGAGATACAGTGATATGTGGGGGAGAGGGGGACGTTGTCTTTAACAGATAAGTAACATTTTAAATGTCAATTTACACCATCCACATAAAACGTACAACAACAAAGGTGGCCGTATGTTTCGTTCTTCTTCTGGAAGCAATAGAAGAAAAAACGTATATAAATAAGTGTATGCAGAGTCACTGGACAAACACAAATACAGATCAAATATGGCTGTAGGTGGTGGACAATTATGCATGCAGCTGATTATTCCTGAAATCCTATTACTCCAATGGAGCTCTTCATAGCCGTGCTCTGCGGAGGAGCCTGGAAGAACCGCATGGGCGATGAGCTGACTGCATCACTGAGCTATGATCCCACACGTTACATCCCCAAATCGAGACAATTTGGGGATGTAACGTTTCCTAAAAAACTTGCTGTGACTCAATATCCCAAGGCTGATCAAGCAAATCATCCCATAATTCGGAAGAGCCTCTGTGGATCTCCCAGGATGAGATGCGGGACTCTTAAAACCGTCCAGAAGTAAGTCTATAAAATACCCATATCAAAGAACTGTCAAAAGAACACGGAAGGAATAGCTGAACAGATGATTAAAATCATGAATGTATAATAGATAGGACATATTCATTTCATAGCAATGAGCTTGAGACGCCTGACTTTCTTTAATGTACTCTAAAACCTGAGGTGGCATTTTCCTTTACCGGGTAGTAACTCAACTATTGGCCGACATCAGCTCACTGAAGATTGATTACACAGCAGCCTGTGAAGGTGATGAATACCACTGCAAAAAGTGGGCTAAATTGAAAGTATATTGAAAGGTGGTAGATTGCAAGAAAGCCCGAAGAAGAAAAAAAAAAAAGTAATCGAAAAAAAAAAAAAAATAGAAAGGAAACAAAAGGGTGTTCAGACCTTATGGTGCTTCCAGGAGCAGCCTCGATGGTCCACACACAGTGGAGGTTGTGCTCATAGGGCGCCGGATAGCCGGGGGACAGAATACGACCTGTAGGCTCGTCCTTGATGGTGCCACCGCATTCCGCTAGGAAGACGAGGGAAAATAAGGGGAGCATGAGATGGAGGAGGAGAAAGACCAGCAAGGGGGACACCATCATACCAGCAAAATGATAAACAGATGATGTACTGTACGATCAAGCTAACACAATCTGCACCCGTCCACTTTGAGATCAGTTTTTGCTCATCGCCTGAAATTGTTCATATCTTTCCACACGCGATGCACTTTGTCACCATGTTTGCAGTTTGTATAAAAGGAAGAGAGTACACTGGCGGTCTGAAACAATCATCCTGTGTCATCCTGTCGCAGAGCATTTCATGAATTAGACTCGCGTCTGCTGTAGCTTCTAAGGATGGTGTTTCAAATTACACAGCAGAGGAAACTCGCAGGCAAGACAACAGTGGTTCTCAACCTCAGGTCCGTGAGCCATTGAGTTGCTTAAAAGAGTGTCAGTATAGTTTGTAGGTACATTGTTATTGTTTGTTAATTGTCTGTGTTGCAGTGAGATGCATTGTGAAATTCAGAACAGAGTGTGGTTTCATGACTGAAGCAGATCTAGGGAATCTGGGGAATAATGTGGACGTGTGGGCAGATGATGCCGTGGGGAAAAAAAAGTGTGTGGTGGGGTTTCAGACCACTAGTAGACTCAGTTCATTTGGATGCATCACAATCAAGCAGTGGATTTGTTGAAAGCTAAGCATACATTGTCTTCTGCTGTCGGATGTTATCTTCATGTGATGCTGTAATGTGTGACACACAGTATGTGAATCAAGTATTCAAATGAACAAATAATATCAAAGTACAAAGTACAAAATTGTTTTCTGAAAATTTGTAAGTGAGTATACATAAGCTGAACTGGCCCAAAACAGTTGAGAACAACTGCAAGAGAACAAGTTTATATGTGCCATTCATTGAGAATGCTAATGTGTCAGATGGAGATGATCATTTCATATCATGTCTCAACATGTCCCCCTCAGGTGCAACGCCCCAGATAGAGTTCAGCTCTCAAGAAAACGGCATCAGCGACACAAATTCACACCTTGAAACTACAAAGCAAAATGATTTGTTGTTTTTTCAAGGCCTCACATCAGAACCACCCTCTGACTGAAAAGCATTTTTTTAATCTCAGTTCCAATTACCACCTTGTACCCTTGTCCAAAAAGAAGAACAAAAAACAGAATATGCTCTTAAAAATCTGATTGTTAGGAGCATCACAACTGACATGAGGTGATAAAAGTGCTCTTGTTGCATCTTCTCCCTGGAGATGAAAATAATAAGACAAGAACAGAGGAATCCCACATGATGTTCTTTCTGTCTTGGGGATCTAAGCAATACAAGTTTCACCAGAACACAACAAATAGAAGAAACACACAAAAGATGATACAACAAACTTAATGATTAGAATAGATTTTGTTCATAGTGAGAAATAAAAAATTGTTTCATGTGACTTGTTCTGTAATTGTACTTGTACTATTATACATTACCCACAACCCAAAGTTTGAACAACTGATCAAACATCAGTCGGCCCCTCACAAATGAATGTTTTTGTATCTGTTTTTATGCAGTTCTATGGAATTTGCGGTGTCGATCTCATACATACATGTGATCAGTGGATCTCCGTCTGGAACCAACCAATGAGCATTCTATTATCATTGACAACTTATTCACATGTACAGTGAACAGTATGTGTCACTCATGTCCCTAACAGTGAGCTGTCCCTTCCCTGCCCGCTGTCCACTGCCTCGCTACGCGTGGTTTTTCCACCCTAAATACGATTTGTCTGCTTGTGGATTCCCTCTTCTGTTAGAGTTATCTACAATGAAAAGGGCAAGGGGAGGAAAGATGTTGTCAGATGTGTGCAGGGCTCAAAGTCATTTATACAAAGACATGGAATTAACTGTCAGCAGAGGCCAAGCAATGTTATTTTAATCAACCCGGCTGCTGTTTTCCTCACTGGGTTAGAGAATGTCGTGAAAGAGGCAGCAAACCATTGCTGATAGTTTATTACCATGACACCATCGAGTATTCTGTCCCTTTCTGTGCAAGTTAATTACTTTTTGGAACAGATAGTTCAATGTTTGTGTGAGTTGGCAAGTGAACAAAAACTTTAACAACAAAAGCATTCCCACTTTGGCAGCTCCATGGTCAAATTAATATATATATTTTTTTATTTTATAGTAAAATCAATAAATGCATTATGGGGTTTTGCCACCATTATACAATACAATAACTAGCAGTTCAATGTACACTCAGTTAAAAAAACAAAAAGAATAGGATGCTTGGAAAGGCACCAACTACTGCAACACATCAAGGTTTGAAAGAAAAACAGAGTAAAAGAAAGGATCTCTCCTAAACCTGCGCTGGCATAGTCACACTGAAAGGACAGACATATTCACGCACAAAATAAACAGATATCATCAAACGGATACCTCTGCCAGCAGCGTCTGACTCACCGACACAGAGTGGGAGGGGGCTGTCCCATGCCCTCCTCTCTCCCCTCAGACAGGTCAGCACCTCGGGGCCTTTCAAGGTGTAGCCTGGGTCACAGCTATAAGACACTGTGCTCCCAGCAAAATGACCCCTGTCCTCCCGCTTGTAGCCGAACTGGGGGACACCTGGGTCCTCGCATTTCACCAGCTCGAAGCCTTTGAGGGAGAAACAAGCATTGGAGGACGTGTGTGTGACATATTACAGAGCAAAACTAGCTTTTGTGGGAGGACTGACACTCACTAATGAAGTGTAGTTCAAAGCCTTTGCTGGTGTTTTCAGCGTTGGTGATGAACTCCAGCCACATGGAGCTGGAGGTGGAGTTCAGGGTCGTGTCTAGAAGCTCGTTGCTGGTAAACACCCCGAGCAGTCGGGCGCTGTTACTGCTGCCATCAAAGACCTGAAAAGGATTGAGAGAAGGTGTGGGAGGAAGCCTCTGAATGCAACTATGCAAAACACGGCTGAATGAACACAAGGAGGGGAAGCTCCCCGCACTCCCTCACTTTGAGTACGTCATCTTCATCCAGTCGGAAGTCTCGTGCTCTGAGCTGGATGCCTTTGCCTGGCTGTGTCTGGATGGAGTAAATGCACTCATGGTTGTTGCCATAGTAACCAGGGTAGTTGGGCGAGAGAAGCACCCCTTGCATGCCAGTCACGGATGAGCCACATTCAGCTAGAGCAGAAGACAGGGAGACAGAGAGAGACGGACAGAGAGAGACGGACATATCGGAGAGAGCAGAGGACATGTCAATGGCTATATGCTTGATACTAAACATACATGTATTCATGGTGTCATGCAGGGGGGGATGGGAGAGGAAAAACGGCCAGTGACTAGGCCTGAATGTTGAGAGGTTCATCATCATAATCACACTGCAATCGGAATATGATTACTGGTCTTTTTCCAAGTCCTTTCAAAAATCTTCTTTTTCAGAATCAAATCAGTCCCGGGGTAAAGAAATGGTACATTTTCTATCTGGGAAAATACAGCTGCCAAGATTGAAATAATCACAAATGTGACTCCTAACTTAATGACAGCAGTGTGATGAGATGATGGGGTTGTCTGAGAGGTAAACTTTTTTTTTTTTTTGAAGACCACCTCTATAAATGTGTCATCACTGTCATTTTTTATCCTCGTGTGATGTTGATGGTGGGTGGGGGTGGTGGGGGTGACAAAAGACTAAATAAAGCATGTGACCACCTACCCACACACCTTGGCAGAGGGGAGCTCCACACCCGCCTCCTGCCCCCTAAGCACACGACCCTCGCCGGACCTTCCAGTCTGTAACCTGGGAAGCAGGAAAAGATGAGGGCATCGCCCACGCCGTACTGGAGGCCCTTTCTGGTGCTGTAGGGAGGGATTCCTGGATCCTCGCACGGCTCCAAATCATATTCTGTAGAAAATGAAATACTATTAATGACTGTGAGAATTAGTCAGTAAAAAAGAGATAAATATGTGTTAGGTGACACGTTTGTTGAGCAACATGTGTCACTTTCAGAACATAATGAAGCTGCGTGTGCCTTCCGAGGTTAGCTTTATCACAACAGGTAGTGTCTGATGTTTTACACTCTCACTGTTAGTCTACTCGCTTGTTTTTTTCTCCTCTTAATGTCTTGTGTATTAAATCAAAGGACGAAGGAATCAAACGGTGTAATGTTCTCAGTAAGTAAGGCCATCTGTCCCTTCTCCTAAAACATTCATTTAAAATTAATCAATTCTCTTGATGTAATCATTTCATTATTCATTCTTGAGTGGATGTAATTACATATTGCCAGAGGACATACCTGCAATATTAGTTTGTGCTGCGAAAGGCCTGCAAGCATTTTATCTGCCTCGTGTTTTCTACCTGATAAGTCATGTCTGCACATCTGGATTCAGTCTGGACAGTGTTCTCAGTTACACGTTACATGGACGTCTGTCAGGTGAATCTGAGTTTCAAACTACTGGGTCGTTTCTCACCGGAAAACGTGATGTTGAATCCTTCATAGGACACGGAGAAGTCAGAGAGAAAGCGGATCTGGGCTGTATAGTTTCCGAACAGGCCTGCGCTGAGTGTCAGCGGCAATGTGGAGCCTGTCAGTCTCCAAAGCGGCTGAGAGAAGCTGCCGTTCTCTGTCACCAGCAAATGGTCATGGGGACTTTCAAGGTGGAAGGTGTGGAAGGTGAACTGGACGCCTGCGAAAGAGCATAGCAACGATGTATTGAAAATATGCAATAAATAAAACACATTCATTAACTCAAGTAAATCTTATATTTTGCCCTTGTATGCATTTCCCCATCTTCCTCATTTGTACTTATCAAAGACATAACAAGCACTTAGAGAAATCATCTGCAAATGAGGCGGTGTCAATTTGCTGTAACTGCGCCAGCGGGGGTGACATGACTGGAGTATAATCCCAGGGTGTTATAGCCCTAGGCCAGCCTCTCAGCGCTGTAGTCGTACAAAGACAGCATGTTGGGGAAAACATTCCATCCATTCAGGCACGGGAAATGAAATTTTAAGGTAAATCGGATCTGACGGCTGCATATTTGACACAGACTGTCTCTGCTAACCTTTGCCGTGGGAGGTCTCGATTATCCATGTGCAGTTCAGGTTGTGCGGGTAAAAGTCTGGGAAGCCAGGAGACAGGATGGTGCCCACGTTACCCTGGATATAACCTCCACACATGGCTGGTGGCATAAGATGAATGGAAACAGTGCATAAGGATGAGAAAGAGAAATGAGACAGGAAAAAATTGAAGTGGGCAAACAAAGCAGACGGAGACAGAAATAAAATCTGCCCCCAGAAACGGCAAAAGTCGTCTGTTCATTTACAACGCGGTAAAATGGATTTCACAAGAGGTGCCCTTCAGAACAGCATAAAAGGCGCACAGCAGTATCATCAATATCATTACAGAGTAGGCAGAAATCAATAGTGTCCTTAAATATAAAAGCCTTTTCAGATGAGGAAACAAGGAAACATAAAAGGCGTATGTAGAAAACATTTATGATGAAATGAGGTAGAAACTTTATGCTAAAACTACAAAAAAATTATGTTTTTACATGGATTTTATAACAACTCTAGGATATTTGGCGATTTAAATGTGATGCAATATCGAGCAAAGATGCTGAAAAACTATGTCTCATGTTCTGAGTAGAACACAAAACAATACATTTAGCTTTCATTCTATTCATGAAAAGAAGGAGATCTGGCAAGTTGGTTTTTAATATGCTGGACTGACCATCACAGCTGGGCAGGGGGCGGCTCCACTGGAAATTGGGTTCGCACTCCAAAGGCTCTGTGTCGCTCAGTGTGTAGCCGGCATCACAGCTAAATGTTACCAAGGCGCCCACGTAGAAGTCGTTGCCATGTCGCAGACCATTCACAGGGATACCAGGGTCCACGCAGTGATCCGATTGTAACTGCAGGGCTGGAGAAGAGAGGAGTAAACGACACATATGAAGCATCTTCTTGGAATTCCTATCTTTGCTAGGTAGCCCTCATTCAACATTAGGTCAAGTACGGGCAACAAATTTTAAAAAGGCAGTTTAGGTTTTCAGAGCATCAGTGATTAATTATTTACATTAACATCCTTTTCAAAAGGAATAACTCGATGAGAATTTCCAGTGCTTTTTTCCTGATCTACCTTGCATAGTTTCATCCTAAGTAGGGCTCAAAGTAAATTATTCAAGCTTCGCAGAGAGTTACCAAAAAAGAAATTGAAAACGGTTACTGGGCAGCATGTGGCAGTTTAAAAAAAAAAAAAAAAAGAAAAGAAAAAGAAGATAGAACGTGTCTTCAGGATTAAATTTACAACTTAAGTGAAATCTGGTGAGAAACTTGTGTGTGCGCGCGTGTGCGTCAGTGACAGCCGATATTGAATTTTGAATAGGCCACTGCACGTCAAGGCAGAAATATCAGGCAGAATCATCTCAACCCATTTACTCTCCAATTATAGCTGTTGGAACAGAAATAGCTTCATGGTGAATTTAGGAGCCTGTGGAGATTACGTACGAACATTTGCTTTGCCTGGTGCGCTGAACATGGTTTACGGCTTTCAACTGTTTACAATAGACTCTTTTCTCCTGTCCAATCGACAGCGTCACCATTCATGATTAAGGTTTGACAATTACTTTCGTAGCGTATGCGGAAGCCGATGTCAGAGTGGCTCTTGTCCGTGGAGAAGAGAAGATACAGGAAGCTGGAGGTGCTGATGAGGAACTGGGGCACCTGGGTGCCCTGGTAACTCCCGATCAGGGGTGAAGAGGGGAAACGTCCATCACGGACCTCCAAGACATCATAGTTGACCTCAGTACGGAACCTGAGAATAAGGAAGAAAATTTCACTACGACTTATGGGACATCCAGTGCGTACCCCGCTATGCCCAATGACAGTCGGGCTCGGCTCCAGCATAAACCTCGACCCTTAACAGGGGTCAGGGGAAGAGAAAGAACAAGGCTGGATAAGTGGCTCCACAACACGCCGAGTCCAAGCGCCACTGACCAGGCCACCAGAACTCTGAAGGGCTCTGACAGCAGCATGTGGATGTCTCAGCAGCTTGGCACCCTGCATAGCAGCTTCAGCCAGCAAATGTTCGTGTGGATAGGTGATTGTGTTGTAAAGTGCGCTGAGTGGCCAGTGGATTAGGAAAGTGTTTTATAAGTGCAGCCCATTTCCCATAGAACTCTATCAAAGTCTGTCATTAACGATTGTCAAAGTCTGCACTGGATCGTGTGGCTCAGCTCTGACAGAGTGCAGGGCTTCACGGAACAGATTTAACATGGTGAGGTGTCATATTCATCCTGGGTCTGTTGTATTTTAATAACTTATTTCGGGGCATTAACCACTAAAGCAGAATATTAACCAATTTGAGCCAAACTAATTGGGGCCAAGTTCATGCCCTGAGCACCAGTGTCAGCACGATCTGCTTGTGCACAAATGAGCAACCAAAGTGAAACTTACACTTAGGGCAGTACATCACGTTATTAACCAATTATAAAACCAACAGGGGAGCCATGTAGGGATAGAAAAAAAGACTAACATTTAATTTCACTTAGAGTTTCCACTGTTACATTCATTCCTGGACGAACGTGGTAAGAGAGGTGTTTGATGTTAGTCACCTTTTACAGCATGTCACAATTGATCATTTCTTTCTACCTTAGCTTTGCATTCCAGACATTCCAGAGTTCTGCTGCTCACCTATGTGGGCTTTTTGTACAGTCTACGTTGACATACTGGTGTGTAAACATGGCAAAGAGACGAGATGTGCTGCTGCGGTTGCCATTGAATGCCATGTTTGTTTCTTAGTGGCGACAATACACCTGCCGTCGTGAGATGGAAGGACTATTGTAGCCTGTGATAAAAGTGATACCTTGCTCATAAATAGAGACGACGCAGTGACTTTGGTGAGTAAAAGGTTAACAACTCAGCAGCCGTGAATATGAGCAGTGGCAGGTTCTTCACTACCAACAATTTTGTATTTTTTATGCCACGTAAAACAGTTTTACTATCAATGATGGGTGAGGGTCCCTCTTGTGGTGCTTAAAATTGCTCAGCCAAGTCAGTAGTCAGTTTACAAATAATTATCATCACACAGATCAGGTTCATTTTCACAGATGGAGTTGGAATTTTTTTTAAAAAAAGACCACATTCTAGGGACACCGCGTTTAGAGAGTGAGAGAGAGAGCTAGAGTGTGTGTGTGTTTATTGTTGGCTTTGTAGCTGGAGCCACATTATCTTCAAAGGCATAAATAAATAGTTTTGTTTCAGAACCATGTCATTTAGATGAAGTGGTTTGTGATATTTTATTGATGTTAGATAAAAATTATAGCGCAACAAACATTTATGTTGTATTCATTTTTCATGGCGAGCTATCAAGGCAGATACGCTGACGGGCGTGCGAGGATTAGCCTTGTTGAAACAGTAATTCGATGTTTGATCCTACGACGCTCTCGCGCTGCATCAGACATCGGGACAAATCACCTTCAGTCTCTCCAGTGTCACATGTGGATTTAAATACCCACAGATCTTTCTGTGTGTGTGCATGTGTGATGTGCACAGGGTGTAAGGATAGCGGCACATCCTTCAGGGACACGGCTATCAAATGAAACCATCAAATACTTTTGAGTGTGCGCTGAATAAAACATGTTACCCTCGTTTGGGATGTATGCTAATGTGCATTAGATACTGCCTCTCCTCGTGTCAGAGAAAACAGGAGAACATGCAGACAGGAGACGACTGACAATGGAGAATGTGGGTGAATGCCAAAATACAGGAAGGGAACAGTAGGGAAATATTAGCTTGTCCCAAAGAAAGAAAAAAATGTCTGGGGGGACTCACTTGTCGAAGATGATCTTTATGGGGTAGCCTGGAGGAGCCTCAATGATCCATTCACAGTTAAGGGCCTCCTTATAGAGTTCTGGCCAGCCAGGAGAGAGTATGATCCCACTGGGAGCCTTCAGATTACCCCCACATGGGGCTGATGAAGAGCAAGAGAGAAAGAAGAGAGAGAGAGAGAGAGAGAGAGAGAGAGAGAGAGAGAGAGAGAGAGATTGAATTATGCATGTCTTTCCCAGCTGATATATGACAGTGTCCATAGATGATCCCATGCATCAAGTCGGGGCTCATCCCATTTCTTTTACTGCTAATGTAAATTGGTGACAGCTCACTTCAAGGTGAACCATGTCTCCAAGGAACGCGCGTGTGTGTTACTCCATGTGCGAATGTGTCCATGTGTTTGCATACGTTTCCTCCCCTATGAGCTCGGGTTTTAAACCTGTCATCAGAAAGAAGGCGCTGCTGCCATCCCCGTCAAGCAGAGAAAACGGAACATCTTTGATCACCAGCACAAAGACACTTGAGCGCGTCGACCCCTACCCTCCCCTACCCTCACGTCTGTTTCCCGCTCACTTTGCCGTGCATCTCTTTAACTGCCTACCCTTAAGCAGAACACACAGGCACTATGGAGAGTGTAGTTATATAGCCAGCCCCTGCTCTCTTTGAAGTGGAATGATTTAATCAGCCTACTCAGCATACTGAAGGACATCTATAAAATGCATTAGGCTAAAAATGCAGGGGTATGATAGATGGTCTCAGGGGAATACAAAGCTGCTGCGGCACACAGGGGGAAGTGACATGTTTTAATAATGGTCCCCCCTTTTTGCGTCTCATGAATAGTGAACTTGATTAGGTGCCAGATAGTTTGCACTATTTCTGTAGTTACGCCGCTGCTGGTTATCATTTGTTGTCGTACTGTTTCTGTGAAGCAATTCATGATATTATCAATCATCTAAAAAGAAAATATGTATGTTTGTTTTTGTTTTTTGCTCGATGCATAATGAACATTAAGGTCCAGTCGTACAACTTCAGATGTCAATCTGTGCACCCACTGAGCTGTGACTGTCTATTTTTCCCATGTTAAAAAGATTAAAGTCCCAAATTCACCATCGAACTTGGAGGCAACAGGGTCTGACAGAACAAAGACTTGCTTCGACAAAGCTTACTCAGATATGTAAAGAGTGCTGAATAAAACCTTTCATGACTTGGAAAAAAAATACTGAAGCTGACATGGAGACAGTGAATAGGAGATTTATGAGTGGCAGCACATGAAAGCTGCAATGGCAACACTTTTACATATACAAGTTTTATATTTCTTTATAGATATCTATATTTTCTTTCTTTCTTCTTCCTTTACTTGCAGGAGAAATTCAAATGTTTTGACATTTGTACCTTTTTGCAGTATAACTCAAATGTTGTGAATATTCAACCCGACTGAGTTCATGTGTAAAATTTATATAGTATTTAGTAAGGATTATTGGCACAATTCTTATTAAATACGAGCTATAAATAATCAACTGGCTCTGTAATTCTATCAGTGGTGTAAAGTCAGAGAGAACTATCGTAAATCTGCCAATTCCAATCTATGTCCATATATAACTGATGAGCATCCTGACATCTGTCATGTCGTGTTATTCACCTTCACAGCGGGGAACAGCATTGTCCCACACCACGTTGCCATCCTTGAGAATGCAGGAGATAGTCTGGGAGCCGTGGGTCTTCACGAAGCCCTCCTCGCACAGGAAGGAGATGGAGCTCCCCAGCTGGAGACTTTCACCAAAGCGCTTCCCGTTAACTGGCACTCCTGGGTCGGGGCACTCATTATGGCGAAACGCTGGTAGAAAAGAGGGACTGCCCTTACTCAATGGTTCATAAAAGAAAATGTCGTAACCCCAGGAGCAAATAATCATCTTAATCTTTGTCATACAATTTCCATTGAACTTTCATTGAACAGTTGACACCACATTTTTTTTCCTTCAAGTCAGCATTTAGCAAGAAGAAATTAGTTTCACTGAGTGAGACCCATTGATTCACTGTGCTGCAGTAATCCTACCGGGTGGGGAACCGCAGCATATGCAGAACATCAAGGCCACTGTGGATTAGATATGCAGGATAGACAAAAACTTTAAAATCCTAAAATCTTTGTCTGCAAGGTGATTTGATGATGGTTGGAGAGGCCACAAAGAAATACAGCGACAAAGGCAGAGCCATTACCCTGGAACACGGCATGTAAACAAATACATCACCCACGCCACTATCTCCCTCACTTACTCTCCCACTTTTGTAGACACACATGGGTAGGTGACACGAGTAGGTGTTGATGAATCCCCCCTCTGTCTCCATTGGACCCAAACACAGCGAGCCACACCTCATCCATCACGATCTTCTTATTTATTATCGTGCCAAAAAAACCCTCAATACAGTTTGGCGTGTCCTTAATTAACATGAATGATGGAAGTTGTCTGCTCGGCCCCACAACCCTCTAACAAACAGTCTCGCAGCTTGATGACACTGTTGTCAAGAACTAACCGTCATCTTCAATTAACTGCTGCTGACATTCATTAGGTGAGCTGTGTTAGTTAGATATTTATTCATCCAAATTGCTTGTCCATGTGTTGACATGTGTGGGTTGTGTTTGTGAGCGCTGAAACAAACAAATCCCCCCAAAAAATGTCCGCACAACGGGATGATGACATGACGTACAAATTCACTGATCCAAGGTCAGCCAGCCATAAAAGCAGCCATGATTCATCCATAGAGGAACGCTGATTTATTTACCAAGTGCCAGGCTTTTCTTAACCTCAGTGTGGTGCAAAAGCCGGGGACAGTCAGAGAGATGTCTGGTCTGTTAGCAACCCATTAAATATTGGCATCTGACAGAAAAAGGCTTTTTTTTTTTTAAACTGCTGGTGGAAGTCAGGGGACTCAGCCCAGAGATGATTCATTATGTGTGGATATAAATTCATCTTTATTCATTCATTTATTCATTTTAGAGTTTGTCGGTGCACTCTGATTCACTGTCATTATCTTAAGGAACAAAGTGGTATTACCAGCCAAACAACTGGAAATGTTAGTAGGACTATTTTACTATTAGTCACACTGAACTGATTCAGTTTATATCGTCCAACATCACAAATTACAAATGTCGATGGACTAGACAGTCTGCACAATACCACCTCCCCTGTCCCTAAAACCCTCAATCTGGGTGAGGAAAAAAACACCAAAAAACAGTTAAACCATAGACAATCAGACACCCCAGGCAGAACCGCAGAAAGAGGGATCCTGCTCCCTTGGACAGATGGACCAGAAATACTCGTTGCATATACAGACAATGAAAGCACCAATGTGGTGAAGAGAAGAGATTTAGCCTCTAAGAGCTGATAAAAATCCAAACAGTGCATGTCCCTTTGTCCAGTGATTTAGTGGACTTTAACTAATACACATTTTTAGAGTTCTACATATCATAGGCTAACAAACAGGAACGATAAACATACATACAGCACATATGTAGTGAAGCTACTGTGTTTTAAAGTAAGACCTCTGCATAGAGAAATCTATTTCAGGATGTGGGAGGCCAGATGTTAAGTGATTTACAAAATAGTGTTTTGCACTAAGTGAAATAATCTTGCTGACAGGGCCCTCGTGATAAGGCACAAGCTTAAAATAAGTGTAGTCTTGTACTGCGTCAGACTAGAAAACCCATACGGAGCCTCCTCAGAAGTCACCAGCTCCAGAATAGAATATGATGAGCACTGACGCATTGTGTCTGTCAGGTAAGATTGTTGCATCTTTGTTTAGGATTTATCTCTGTGTCAAGTCCATTTAAACTAAGTCGACAAAGTTTTGGTTTTTTTGTCACTTGCTCTGAGTCACCATGCGTGTGAGTGTTTAAGAAATATGCTGCAGACAGGTGGTGGAGTTTGTGCAGTCTGCGGGAGACAGGGACATAGATATGGCAGAAGATTCATGAGGCTCTGTTGTGTGTGGAAGACACACACACACA
>JBBMJM010119594.1:14182-26946 GCA_037832705.1 Centriscus cristatus
ACACACACACACAGACAAACACAATGTGCATACAGACAATTTGGATAAAAAAAGACCATAAACATCCAGTATCCATTAATCTCCTTCAAAATGAAGCACAATGCTTACTTGGGTTGAATGAAACATTAACTTGAGGCACCAGCCATACACAGTACCTGGCACACATGCGCCCCCCTCCCCCATTACAGTCAGTAAGCTGATGGGCCTGAGCGAAGCATTTTGCTTCAAACTTTTAGCGCCAGTAGGATCTGACCACGCCAATACGGCTGTCCGTCCTCTTTCTGAGAAGTGTCATGTGATAATGACATAAATCAGAGCTGCACACATCTTGAATTTTGGGAAGTCATCGGGTAGTGACTAGTTTTGGCTGAAGTCTGATCAGACCACCCCTTACCTGCCAACTACTCATGAATCGTATTCATTTTAGATGCATATGCTCTTACATTCACACTTACTTGTAAACGTGATGTTAAAGCCCCTGTTTGTGTAGGTGTGGTCGGTCAGGAACTCCAGTCGTGCCACATGTGCACTCGTGGTTATTGGAGGAGGAAGGACGTCGCCGGAGAAGGTGCCAAGGATGGGAGATTCAGCCTGACAAACATTGACACAGAATGTCAAAGAGCTGTTGAAGGTGTCTGAGGAGCACAGACACATATCCCCGGTACCTTTCCTCCATCCTTGATTGAGAGAAAGTCAAACTGTTTCTCCATGCTCAGATCGTTGAAGGCCAGATTGATTCGACTCTCTGGGTTGGTTATGATCAGCCATACGCAGTGCATGTTGTTACCGTACTCCTGGGGGTAGTTGGGGGACAGCAGCACCCCAGATGGAGTGGTGAAGTTGAAGAAACAGGAAACTATAAATATACAGATAGAGAACAGGCACAAAGAAAAGCATGAACATTAGAATCATTGAAACTGCCACAAAGTCCATTTGCTACTGCGGACCACAAGATAAAAATATACATGTGATTTAACATTTCTATATGAGAAACCCAATATTAAAGCTATCAGCCCCTATAGTGAGTCGTATCGCTCGACAACTGCTGTATGCTAGTCACACGCTGAGATCCAAGGAGGGCAAGAAGACTCCGTCTGAATATCAGATTACGCTGGTGTCGCTGAGGTCATGTCTTTCTAGTTTTAATGTAAAGAAGGTGGATCTGCAAGACCTGGGACCAAGGACACAATGAAAAAAAGGTACTGGGTTCATTTATTAACAGGCTGATGGCTGTGGCTAAAGCCTGGATTATACTTCTGCACAACTGATGTGAGTGGAAATAAGGACAAAGAAAATAAGGTAATTAGGATCATCTTTGAGACGTTATGTTCGTTAGGTTTTCTCAACAACAGTGGTGAAGTTGCCCCCGCCAGCGCGCGTTCAGTGACTCAGCTTTAAGCTGTTTACCCAGACGCTGCAGCTTTCTGTCCATCCTTTGATGTTATCAATAATACAACAGTGGGCATTATCTGCATGGTCAGCTCGCTTTTCATTTCACCCCCGCTCTCCACGCCCCACTCTGTTTGTCTTTCACTGTGTTAATTAGCAAACAAGCCCTCCCTTTGTCTCACAGCCCAGTCTGTGCTATGCAAAGAGTGGGTATAATCGGTCCATTTTTTATGCAGTACTCCCTGTACACACCTGCTCAGACATACATATTATAGTGTTTATGCCGTCATGCAATGGCCCGTGCTGATTCGCTTTCGATGTTACGTTGGGGTGTTGCAGGAACTTACAAACGCAGCTCGGTTTCTTGGCGGACCATTGGTTGTTCTTCTGGCAGGTGATGTTCTTCTTCCCCACCAGCTCAAATGCAGGCAAGCACTCAAAGTACAGCCTGTCCCCGTGACGAAAGCCAGTCCCCTCACGTTTGCCGTACGCTGGGATACCGGGGTCACCGCAACTGCCCTGGTCAATTTCTATATGAATGACAGACACAATAGAGAAATCAGCCAACAGGAGATACTGGAAATAGACTTTTTATGATGTAAAGATGCACTTGTGCTGCTGATTTATTGAACATGATGTTGCTGAATAGACTTCTGAAAGTAGAGTGCGTCCGTGTGCGGTGGTTCAATGCAGGCGACTCATCTGGGATGTAACCGACGGCATGTACTCAATCTGCTCGCTGTCAGGGAAAAAAGTTAATTCTTAATTCATGGGAAACATTGCAGCGCACGTTGAATGTCCAATAGCTTGTACCCAACTTCTTCAGGACTGAGCATTAAATGAACACTGACACTCTGGGAAATATGCTTGTTTACAGCCTTAGAACGTGGTGGATGAAAGGATCGATATGACTTAATCAGAGCTGTGACTTGTTGGCGATTGGGTTTGAAATTAAGCCTCAGATTGAAACTAAATGCTTGACAGCAGAAACAAAGTGGTCTTATTCACCCCTTTCAGGGAAAAGCATGTTTTTTTAATAAATTCAGCTGTGCTCTTCTGTATCATATCATTTTGTAGCTTCACTAGCAGCCACTCTCCACTTTGACAGCGCTGTGCCAGACGCAGCACACCACAGGAGTCCTATTCTGACCAACTGTAAACAAACAAAATGTAGGATTATGAACTGGAGGCAGGAAAAAAATAAAGCCTTGTAAGAGCAACAACCAACAAAGCAAGAGTAAATACTTGGTTAGTTTTTGTTGACAACTCTGATATGATTTATTGGACATTACATTGTTCTTCCTGTCTGCTGGTGGACAAAAATCAATCAAGTAATATAAATAATGCAAATCAGGCTTCCATTCCAGACATCAAGAATCAACACGTTTCAGTAGTTTAAACATTAATTTATATTTCTTCATCTTTTCATTTGCCATCTAACAGTTTTAACGGCTTCCTTATCATTCCAACTACGTCTGCTTCCTCTCTGACCATATAAGGTATTCCTCTCTGCACTGTGTGACTCATGTTTATGACGCAAACACTGACACCACAACTGTCACAAACTCACCCATATGGCCACGCTTCTATCTTCAATCCACATGCACTAATTTGATTAATGTGAGAGTTCTACGTGCATCTGTCGTTCACTCATTCCTCTTCCTTCTTTGTCTGCGTAGCAGACTGCAGACGGAATGGCTGATGGTTCTTATGGAGACATTTCAGCTGGGGGACCAGAGGCTTCATCCAGGAAGAGGCAGCGGGACCTAATACGATTTTAAGATTGCACCAGGGGATGATGCCCGGTACAAAGCCATACTCGTCTCTAATGATGATCATCATTTAGGATGCATTCTTTAGAACTGTTTGGATGCATGGCTGTCCTGAGGCAGACTCATTCACGAGACAATTCATTGATCTTATGCAGAAGTCACCTTTGCTGGTAGCAACGTTTGAGGTGATCCTCAGAATGAAGGAAGCTGGTGAGTAATCAGGAAGGAACAACAATAGGCAGCAACGAGACAGGAAATAACATTAAAATAATACACACATCGTCATTCAGTCGGGTGCTGTGAGGTGAGTTTAGAACTTTTAGAAGTTTAGGGAAATGGAGGCAATGAATATCCTTTGATGTGTTGGTGCGAGTGTTCCTAGGATTGGACTTTTACGTGGTTGTAGATGCATGAGTGTGTCTAAAAGATCAAATAGGACTGGGGGGGAAAAAAAGTTGTGTCTCATGAATAAGGGAAGAGATGTAATGGCATGCTTGTTGCCCCTGTCTGTTTGGCATTACAAAGTAATCCAAAGCATTGTAATGTGACTCACAATCAAATTACTGTCAACAGCCTGCAAACTGCCGGTGCCTCACATGACAAAAGAATTATACTGGACATGTCTGGGTGTATGAGTCAATGTAATTAACTCTTCAAATGTTTCTGACTTTGAAATACTGATCTGTATGACTTTCTGATTAAATCCCAACGTTGAATTGGTTCAAAGCATTTCTCCCTCCATTGTTTTAATTACACTTTAGTGGTGCTGCACTTTGTTATTCTAACTGGTGAAAAACTTGTCTTGTGGCGAGGGAAATGACCCGCTGTGCTTCAGGAAGGAGACTGCGGTGCATCTTAAGCTGCCCTCTGGCACACAGACTCACACTGATATTCACATGCACGCCAAACACACATGAATCCACAAGCTTGTAATCACCCACATGCAAATGGAATACAGTTGGGGATTGGATAAATACCTCGGCTGGAAATAGAATGTCTTTGTTCCAACACAGTTTGTGCCTTTATTGTTCTGCCTCATGAGCATTCAAAGCATACATACATTGCATACATGGAATCATTTGTATATACGGCGCCCGACAACACAGGACATGTGACAGTAACCGCTGAAGCCTGTTCTGTCATTTAGAGCATACGACACCTGCAATCGTCCACGGTGACGTGCACAGGAAGTCACACTTCTGTTTGCGAGCTCTGCAAATCAACTTTGTTTTGCATCGTGCCCAGACAACAAGGGCTGCACAAGGTCGTATGCCTCTGTTTTGATGTGATGTTAATAGGTTTCATTGTAAAAGTCATATGAGATATATTCAGCATCTCTGACCCCTTCTCACCCACCAAAGTCGGCACAAAGTGAAAGGCAACAGACTTTCAGCTGGCTGGTTTGGATCCCTCAGAGCTGGATCCCTCAGAGCTCATCGTGACAACTTTGAAAAGTAAGGAACCACATTTAAGCACACCAGGGTCCAATTTCAAGTTCATGTCTTTTACCCAACTGGTGCCTTATTGATATTTGGGTGTTTGTGCATCACCTTAATGTTAAAATTGTGATTCATATAAGTCAATATGGAGAAGACACCAACTCACAGACAGCCATTACTTACCTTCATAGGACACCTTGAAGCCCAGGGAGCCGCTGGTGTCGTCTGTTTTGAAATTGAGCCACATCTGGTGACTGGTGCTGACCACGAGGTCTGGAGTTGTTGTGCCGGACAGGCTGAGGAGAGACAAGAAAATATGTTTGAGAATTGTGTCTCTTTTGAAGGCAAAGGTCCCTGATGCCTTGTTTAATAGACTTTATACAACACCGGTGGTATCAGTTTCAGTGACAAAAACTTCTTTAAAGCTTTGCACACTTGCACTGCCTAAAAAAAACAGTTGGGGACAAGACAGTGGACAAGCAAGAGGTCCACATTTCACTTAAGTAATGAGGAGGTGTATCGCTGATGAATAAGTGATTAAGAGTTCTAATTTTAGTGATGTGCAAAGGAGATGGTGGACATTGTAAGCATCTTTTTCATTTTATTTTGAGAGAATGTAGGAGAACAGATACAGACTGAAGCTTTGCCCTTCCATCCTCCTCGTCTTAATGATCTGTATTCCCCTCTCAAACGCTTAAGGGCCCTTTCATTAGTTCACAAGTTCTCCGATTGTCAAAGCTGCATTGACTTGAGTCTGCTTCATTCATTCATTCATTCATTTTCTCCTGCATTCTGGGGTTGCGGGTCACGGTCGTGCTGGAAGCGATCCCAGCTGTCAACAGGTGAATGTCAGGTTACACCCTGCATGAGTCGCCCGCTCATCACAGGGCCACATGAAGGACAGCCATTCATGCACACCTACAAACATTACATTAGTCATCTAAAAATGCTGCGGGCAAATTCACTCTCAACACACACGGACACTGATGTCCTAATGTCATTAACACAAAATGATTCTGCTCCATTATCTTCACTTTGAGCAGGGAGCGCGAAGGAGTGATTGGCTGTGACTCATACCCCTTTTTAATAAATGAATGTACTATGCTACAGCTGGGTCCGGAGGTGCTGACCTTAAAGTTCGCACATAAAGTGAGTGCACATCAAAATCTAAGTCAAAGTCATCAAAGTTCACCTGGGTGAGGCAGCATCACCTTACAATTGATCTGTAAAAAACCTTAAGATGGTAAATCTTCCCTACAATTAATGACATCCTCTGAACCTGCATAAGGAAGCATCGATATGGGGTTTGGAAAAAGTTTGATTGTGTGTTCTCAAAATTAAAACGAGTCATGACAGACAATGTGCTGCAGCGTCTATTTTGCATGCACCACTGCATCAGGTGGTGATGAAATGAAAGAGACATGATACAATGGCAAAAAGGAGGACTGCAGTGGGAAGGGAAGAGGGAGAGATGCTGCAGGGTGCAAAGAAATGGAGGAGGTGAAAAGGCAAGAGTACCAAAAGGAGGAAATGCGAACAGAATATGATTACATGGAACATGAGTTGCAAAAATGAAATTGTCTGCCAGAGACTACGGCAGAGTGAAAGGCAAAAAGAAGTCAGGGAACAAAGGAGATTAAGGACAAAGAGGAGGGGGTCGAAGGAGTCACTCACACATGGAAGATGGTCTTCTGGTCTCCCACCACCTCGCCGTCTCCCACCGTCAGAGTGTCATAGCCTCGCTCCAGGTCAAAATCCTCAAAGGTCAGCTTAATCACCTAGTCAACAGTGGGGACATTGCCATGACAACGATGAGGTAAACAACAGATGTCGGGATGCTCTGACACCAGCAGCTGAGAAGAGATCCCTTCGCGTCTGTCACTTTGGATCCCCCCATTAATCAACCTATCATCGGTCTGAGTCTCCAGCCTCGGATTTCTCTGCTTGTCTGCAGGAGAGCTGCTCTTTGCTCCTCCAGTCAGCAGGCACCTCTGCAGGTCTCCTTTGTGACAGACACTCGGGTGCACTGTGGACGTGAGTTCATCCAGCAGATGTTCTTTGTATGCTCCATAAAAGTGACACAAAAGGTAGAAAAGTTCCATACCTATTTATATAAACAGTGTTTTCTTATATGCCCCAAGTGGAAATCTGTGGCGAAAAGTACTAAGTGTGTCTGAGGTGGGGGACCCATGTTTTGAAACTAATGGGGAAAGAAAAATGCAAAGGTTTGGTTAATTCAGAAAAAAAGGGTAGAATGGCAGACAACCACAAATAAATAAAAAAAACACAAAAGACTACCTTTGTCCATTTTAAGCAGGCTGCCAATGATTTCCACCAAAATCTGAATGTCTTCAGAGGGCTGAAAGAGCAAGGCCTAATGAAAAAGCTTATATAAATGCAAATTGCATTCTGTACTATGTTAAACTCAGAGCCTAATGAAATTTGCCAAGGTGGAGAAAGGAGATGGATTGTGTGTAGGTGGTACAGGTCAGATCATTCGATAAAACAGTTTCATATCACAAACTAATCTTCCGTCTGCCAGCCAACAGGTGAGGCGCAAAGAGAGAAGGAAAACACAAGAATGTGTGAAAAAAAGTGCAATAACCAGATGGACTCTATGTTGTTTGCAGTCTCTCGCGGTTTGTCTGATGTTGTTTGTTTGAAAAAATAGCAGACCCTTGTGTCCCCGAAAGTGACAGACAAATAAAAAAAGTAATGTGTAGACGTCACAATGTCACTAAGTTGGACTTTTTGGTCTAAAACACACCGTCATGTCACACCCACCTCCCTTTTGCTGTTTTGCCCAGCTGACCTAATGTCTCCTACACGGACGGGCAGGAATAGAAGCTCATTACATTTCTAAACAGAAAGGAACACCCTCACTCCATCTTCATCTGGAACAGACACGGGGCGAGAGACAGCGCAACTTATTGTCTGTTTCGGCAGGCTGCCCGCGCAGGTACCCCGAGGCTGTCTGTGTTAAAGTGCACATGCACTGGCACCCAGTGTGAATTAGGTGGCTGTAGGTCATGTCCGACTGCGTCCCTTTGTCTTCCCCCTCACCTCAGATAGCTTCTCATTCCGTTTGTGCAGTGCGAGACAACAGATTTGTAAAGCCATCTTCTTTAAATGTCAAGAAATATATTTGGCAGGAAGGGAGTTGAGTGGCCTTGAACACAACTCCAAAGTCAATGGTCCAAAAACAGTGGCTCTGACACTTCCATCATGTCCTCTCAGTACGCCCTAAAAGCCCCCCATTACTCTTCAGTCCTATTTGACTGTTACCACAGGTAGTTCCAACAAGTCTCTCCTCACTGTCTGTGGAGTTGGCTCAAATATTCACCGTTTTCTTGTCACTTGTCACTGGGAAAAGCCCCTTCAGTTGTATTTCATCAGTGGCGACTACACCATCAGGCGCAAAGCAGCACTGTTGCATCATACTTTGTGAAGCTTGTACCTTAGCTATATCTGTTGCTGTGATGACCCATGTGCAGTTGGCATTGTTGTCGTACTGGACTGGGTAGTTCGGAGAGGTGATGACTCCGCTCGGCCCCCTCAGCTGACCGCCACACATCGGTGCTAAAAGAGAAGACAGACAAAAACAACTGATCATAAAAGACCTGACATGAAAAAAATCCATAATCACAAACAAAAAAAGTTTAATTTCACCCAACTGCTACGTCTATCTGCACCTAACCCCAAACCAATGTTTTGGTTATTAGCAACATCTCCAACTCAGGCTGCTTTTGCACAAAGGTTGCTTGCTGTGGTCTGCATCATCAGATGAGTTTTCAACGTGTGCTCACTCTGGTTTGGTTCCTGTTCACAAAGGGAAAAGCCCAAGAGCACTTAAATGTATCACATCCAACTTCATGATGATGTTAAGCAAAAAAAAAAAAAAAAAAAAAAAAGAAGAGAAAAATCAGTGATTTTCAGTGTTGTGTTATCACCCTCGTGATTCAAATAATTAAAAAATGAAGTGTAGCTCCTGCTGAAGATAAACGTTTAATCTTAGGCTGGATCTTGACTCCTGGGAAAATGCTGGCGATGCAAATCGGGCAGCACAGACTTCCCCTTGAAAAGAATGTGTGTGAGGTTTATATGCTTTAACTGACAATTGGACTTTCCTTATCGTGGCCTGAGGGTGTCTGCACTATAAACGCCCTTTCAAATCCAAGTAGAATCTCTAATGAGTACTTTGAGCAGTGTGTTTACAAAGTAGGCACCTGAAAAATTCAGCTCTCAAAGGTTTTTAATGACTCACAGTGTTTCATTGGCCACCATGCACCTGAGTTATCTTTTACTTTTAATAACTTTTATATTGATAAGAATCATTATGTCTGATCCACAACAGTTTCAATTTTATTGTCAATTTCCAAACTGCCCATGTTCATGAGGTTTAAACTGTGAGAAGGAATGTATCATTAATTGAACAAAAATCATAGATTCTACTGAAATACTCACACTCTGTGTAATATGAAGTATCTGTCAATACATGTGTGGATACACTGCCTCAGTTCAACTGACTTTGAATACTTAATACAGCAGCAGAAGTGATGAAGGGAAAGACCCAAGCCTTTCCCTGAAGCATTGACTGATAGAGGAAGTGGCTCACATTAATAAAAATCCTTAGTTCGAGAAAACGCTGGTTCAAAAGAGGTCTGGGTCATGGTGGCACAAGCACAGGCCCTAAGAACCCGATCAATTGGGGCAGGCGTCTACTGTATCTGACAGGACCAAAGGTGCAGGTAGAGTCCATCCAACACACGGCAGCAGACGTTAGCGGGGAGTGTGTATGCTGTGTATGCTGCACAAAACAGGGAATGTTCATGCTGAGTGGCGAAGAACAGATTCGGTGCAACACTCCAGACTGACAGCATCATACAACCACGCACAGTGGTGTCTAACAAAAGAATGGAAAAGGACACAAGGGTTGTCAAAAAAAAAAAAAAAAAGGGTGGCAATCCCAGCTGACGGCAAGATGAGGAAGAGGGCGCATGAGGAGATCCAGAAATGGCAGCCTCTGAAGGAAGTCTGAAGTGGCCCCGATGACATCACTAAGAACATGTAAACTGCCGGCACACTGGAAACTAGTGCACCTTAGTACGAAAACTTCAGTGGACGCAACATTACCATGACCTCTATTTCACACGTACTGTACGTAGCTGGCAAGCGCAGTGTCAACCCTCACCTCTGCAGATGGGCCTGTCGTCACTCCAGCCTACATAGCTGTCTGTCACTCTCAGACAGCTGATGCTCTTTGAGCCCTGCAGTTCATAACCCTCGTCGCAGGAGAAATGCACTGTGGCCCCTCGCCTGCAGGGCGGGAAACAGGAAAACATTATGTTCAATGTAATAGACTTTTTCTGCAGGAACGCAATACCAGTGAGTGTGTCATGCAAATTATTGACTTGACACTAAGGAACTTTCACTTGTAACAGGAAATACATTTCCATTGAGTCAGTTATAATGTGTTCAGGATTTTCTCTGTTCAGCGATTCTCTCACAGCTTCATGACTTCTCATGCTGTTACCTGAAGTCGGAGCCTTTTCTTTTTCCTCGATCAGGGATCCCAGGGTCTGGACACATGTTATGGCCCTGTGCAACACCCATCTGGGACACTAAGAAGGAGGTAAATAAACAGTAAGGCTTTCATATTTTCCTTTATTTCGTTCTTTTTTACTGAAAGTCTAAAATGATTGCAAAACCTTGCTGCTTCATTTTGCTGGTGTCAGTAGAGGTAAGAAAATGAAGATAATATTAAAATTACTGTACTGTAATGATGAAATGTGATTCACTTGTAGTCGGACTAGTCAAAACATGCCTTTTTTTGGATTTTCATTCCAACGTTCAAGATACATATATAAGTGTGAAAGTGAGATATGAGGGAGAGGGAGAGAGAGGATTACACCGACTAACTGCGTGATTTATTTACACAGGTCGGTGTGTAGCACGGAGATGTGTTTACCTACAGACCTGAACCACCCTGAACATAAAGCGTCTCTGTACGGTGGCTCATACCAAACAGCCATCCAACCAAGTCCAGACAGGTTTGTTTGGGAATCCTAGATTGAAACTTACACACTGATATCTTGTGGTGGTTGTCTTTGCTCGGTAACATCTTCACACCTCTGGACTTCAGCTCAGTCATTTTCTTCACTGGAGGAGGAAAACAGAGCAAAGTGGCATCAGAAAACACACGGCATTTCCAAAGTGCCTCATTCAAGTTCAAGCAATTATACGAGGGCATAGTGCCATACAACAAAATCCTAAACAATACTGTTGATTAATAAACAGTAATGGAGCAGAGGGGAGCTCAAAAGTGTGTAATTTCCTTGTAATTTGGTATGAGAGCAGAACAACAGGATTGTTATCGCTACAGCAAGGGGTGGTGGGGGGGCATGTGTCGCAAAGCGACCATTAGCTTGTAATTAAAAGTCAGATTTGAATTACAGCGTTTGATGACAATTGTAGTGAAAACAATAAAAAATTGAGAGTGTGAAGACATTCATCTTAAGCCAGGATGTTGGTGTGTTGCTGCTCACTGTCTAATGACTTTGATGGTCACTGACAATGTCGGATTTCATCCATTTTATTGTGTTAATCCAATCATAGAAAATCTGTGTCAGACACAACTGCGATTCTGACAAAAGGCAGAGATACACAAATGAGTTATGTGGAGTGAGTGACAGAAGAATAGAACATGAATGGAACCAGTGTTGATGTTTAATCATAAGGCACTTAAACGAGACAGCAAATCGCCGTTGAGGAGTCATGGGAACTGTCATTATGAGAATGGAGAACGATGGACTCAGTGTTTAAATCTAATTATGTTTTCAATTTCTCCCCGGTCCTCTAAACATATTTATTTATCAGTAACCTGTAACCTGCTCCTCTCCAATTCCTAAATGCCCCCTTTCTTTCCTTCTTATTTGTCTCTCTCTTCTCACTGGAAGTGAGTTCCTGTGAGATTACCTCTTTTGTGGAGGAGCTAATCCTTTACCCCATATGATCCCCTCTCAAACCTGACCCCTGAACCGCCAGGAGTAATATCACAGCAAAACAAAGCACATAGATAGGGAGTGCATGTGTGGGTGCATGCTAGATCCAAATCTAGGGAAACGGGGTTTACAAAATAAACTAAAACTAAAAGAGAGTAAAAGTGTAAAAGAAACATGTTTAGTTTCATATTGATGATTTTCTCTTTTGTGGCGCAGTGTCCTGAGAGAAGCTCCAAATGAAAAGCAGGGTGATGAATATTTCATGAACTTAGAATCTATTTGTACATATTATATTTCTGAGAAAATTTGGAGAGGAACTTGAACAAAGGCAAAGTTTGGTGGTTTAAAAAGGACAAGTCTGCAGTCGAAGCTTCTGTAAACCTACAGAATGTGTTGGGGACATTGGATTAGTGGTTTCAAAGGTATCAATCCTTTTTTACCAAGGTGAGCTTGAACAACACCGTACCTTGGTACTGGGCGATGAACCCTCTCATCTTGTGGTTGCCGTCAGATGTAAAATGCAGGCGGAGCCAGTTCTTGCTGCTGATGATCGGTGAGGGGAGGTTGGGACCAGTGAACCTGCACACATGGAGAAAGATTGTCATTATGAGTGTATTTTAGGTAACATCCCGCAAATGTTAGACTATGTTCAGACTATGTCTCCATTTAAATCACCTTTGTCTGTGTGTTATTTTTAGTGTCAACATGCAATTAAAGCAGGAACATACATATTATGGTAGTAAAACCGCTCACAGCCCCTGTCCAGTGTCTTGTTTGTGTTGATGTAAATACCAAACAAATATATTTAATATTTAGTCCTAAAGCTAAAAGAGATTACAGTGTTAATGATGCTTAAGCAAACGGTAGCCCTATGGAAAAGAAAGAAAAAAAAAAGAAGAAAAAACTAGATCAGGACAGACCAGCACTGGCATTTGCAGAGAAAGGCCACTTCATTTATTACTCTGCGTAGTGTAGTTCTCAGTTCTCCAACATTTAATGCACCTTCTGATCTGTATGCCGAGGGCGGTTCTTGCTTACTAGGCACTTCTTCAGTTGTTAAAGACAAAGTCATCTGGGAGCACATCCTTCTTAACACACACACACACACACACACACACACACACACACACACACACACACACACACACACACACACACACACA
>JBBMJM010119595.1:0-12925 GCA_037832705.1 Centriscus cristatus
ATGGACAGCAGCAAAGACACATTACAGTCTCAGAATGTTACAATCAGTTGTCAAGAGAATTATCATTGAGAAAGAACAGGATCACAACCTCCGAGTGTGTGTGTGTGTGTGTGTGTGTGTATCAGGCTCTGATTGTGATGAAGTGTCCCTGACAACACTGTGTCGTTGACGTCACAGGATGATGAACACGTGAAGCTCATTGCCAAGATGAAGGCGGTGGAGGAGGTCAGAAGCGGGCTGCAGAGGACTGTCCGCGGTCAGCAGGCGCAGATTGAGAAGCACCGGGCTGCAGCGGAGGAGTCGGCCAGGAAATGTGACGCGCTGCAGGTGCAGGTGTCTCGTCTCCGCAAGGTCGGTGGCAGACACAGGTGAATGTTGGGAGCTGCTGCATGCGACGTGACCTCCTGTCTGTGCGGTGTCTCTAGGAAATAGACTGTCTGAACAGATCGCACAAACAAGCCGCAGCGCTCCAGAGCACAGCTGAGGTCCGTCTGACCAGGGCGCAGGAGGAGGTGGAGAGGCTGAAGACCCAACTCAGCAAAACCAACCAGACGAACAAGGTAGAAGTCACTTCTGCTGAGGGCGGCACGTTTGTTCCCAGAAGGTAGAAAGTAAAAGGTTCACTGCTGGAGGGGGTTTGTATTTGCATTCATCTCGATAGTCCTTCGACTTCTTCATGATGCTTTAAACGTTTTTTTAAAGTGACTTTGTCTTCCACTGGGTACGATGAAGGACAAGATAAAGGAGGAGCAGCAGACTCAGGAGAACCTGCTGGCTGAGAACAAACTGCTGAAGAAACAGAAGACAGAGCTCATCGTTGGGTTCAAGAAGCAGCTCAAGCTCATTGACATCCTCAAAAGACAGAAGGTGGGTTTCTGTTCTCAGATCCATGGCGGCAGAGACGCCGGTCCTCTTCAAGTTGTCCTTTTTTGTTGTGCAGATGCACTTTGAGGCTGCCAAGCTGCTGTCCTTCACAGAAGATGAGTTCATGAAAGCTCTGGACTGGGGGAACTCACACCCAGCCTGAGCATCAAGGAATGATGGAGAATGGTGGAGAATGGTGGAGAATGATGGAGAATGGTGGAGAATGATGGAGAATGGTGGAGAATGGTGGAGAATGATGGAGAATGATGGAGAATGATGGAGAAGGATGGAGAATGGTGGAGAATGATGGAGAATGATGGAGAATGATGGAGAAGGATGGAGAATGGTGGAGAAGGATGGAGAATGGTGGAGAAGGATGGAGAATGGTGGAGAATGATGGAGAATGATGGAGAATGGTGGAGAATGGTGGAGAATGATGGAGAATGATGGAGAATGGTGGAGAATGATGGAGAATGGTGGAGAATGGTGGAGAATGATGGAGTAGAGTCGTTTTTTTGCGGTCAGACACTGAACACCGGTGTTTTTATTCCTGATACATCTCTAACCATATTCTCTGAGGACACGTCCTGAACAATAAATCCCTCTGATCTCAGTCAAATCGCCGTCGTTCTTCCTTGGGAGCTCCAGCTCTGGTCAGTTGTCCTCCGAGCTGCTGTCACGGATCAGATCTGCCTGACGCGGCTGGAAGTTTTTCCTGAAGTCTTCATCAAAGTGCTGCAGGTCCTCTTCACGCAGCAGACCCTGGAAGGAAGCACAGCGGTCATGTTTCACAGGGGACAGGGGACACAGGAGGAAGGCGCGTGAAGCGGGTGGTTGACGCTCTCACACCTTGGGCAGGTATCCCAGGAGTTGGGTCGCGTGCCGTTTCAGCAGACGCTGTCTCTCGTCTTCGATTATCTGTCTGCGCTGCATCTCTCTCTCCTGCTCCATCGCTTGTTCTTTAGCCTCCAGCTCCTTTCAAGAGAAAACGGGAGAAGGTCTCAGTGGGGCAGAACAAAGGGGGGAAAAACGGTGGTTACTTGATTTCACTATTTATTTACCCCCCTTTTTTGACCTGATGTGTTTATTGTGCTGTTCTGTGTCCTTCCCCCTATGTGACATTCAAAATGAATAAAGAACAAGTTTGTTACCATGATGAACGCATGCTGTCGTCTTTTCTCCTCCAACAGTCTATCCGCCTCCCGTTTGTGCTCCAGCTGCCTCATGCGGCGCTTCTGTGCGTTCATCTGCTCTATCCGATCGTCCTCAGCAAACTTATCCATCATGGCTTTCCGGAAAGCCTCCTCCTCGTCCCTCTTTGCCTGCTCCCGCATCTCTCTGACGGCCATTTGCTCCTGGCAGGTTTGCTGCATCATCAGCCGTTCTCTGATCTTCTTCTCCATCTCGTCCTGCAGGATGAGGGGTTTGTTGATTCAGGATACATACAAACTTCTCGTCACGATGCAAACACATGTTACTTTATAAATGATAACGCCTTTGAAATTCAATGTCGTGCATGAGATAACTGTTGAACAGCTGTTATGTCATCACACGTTCCCATGGCGACCAGCCAGGGATCGAAGCTGAAGCCTTCAGTGTGATCAGATCAACACACTCACAATATCTTTCTGTCTGTTCGCCTCCTCTTGTTCTTGCAAATAAAGTTCCTCTCGGACTCGCTCCATCTCCTCCCGCTGCTGCTTCTCCTCCTCTATCTTCTCGGTGAGCTGCAGACATCAGAGCAGAGGATGCTGTCGTCTGGTCTCCTCTCACAAACAGACAGGAAGGAGTGGGGAAGGGTCACCGCCACCTTTCGTAACATGTGCTGCTTTGCTTCGGACTGCTCTCGGATCTTTTCCCCTCGGCTGTGCTCCATCTGCTGCCGGCATTTCAGGAACTCTGAGATGCGGCGGTTCTCAGCCTCCGTCTTCTCCTGCTCCATGCGCCTCCACTCGGCCTGCTGCCTCCTGAACTCCTCCTGCTGCTGCTGCGTGGCTCTGGCCTTCTCCAGCTTCAGCTGTCTCTCCCTGCAAGAGCAGTTTTCAATCACAGGACGAGGAGACACTGAACTTCCAGTGCTCCAGTACTCACATTTGATCCTCCTCGTAAATCCTCCGGACAATCTCGTCCACCTTGCGCTTCTCCTTGAGGAACTCCTCGTACGCCTCCTGTTTCCTGCGCTCGCCCTCCATCAGCTGCTGCTGCAGCTGTCTGTGGTACTGCATCATCTCCTCCTGCCGTCGCTGCTCCTCCTGCTGCTCCTCGCTGGCGATTCGCTGCTGCTCGCTCTGCATCCTGCGGGCAAACTGTGCCTCCTCGCGCTGACGAGTAGACATGGAGTAAAGAGAGTGCGTTTTTATCAAAATACATTTCTAAAATAATTTCTTCTTTTATCATTTTGCACATGTGGAAACCTGTGCGACCTTCAATGAACGTGTGAGGACACAACTCACCATCATCTCACACCTCCTAACTTCTTGCTCAGCGATCTGCTCCGCTCGCCCCTTGTTCAGATACGCCAGCTTCAACTTAGCCTCCAATTCTCGAAGCTCCGTACTTCAGGAATCAGCCGTAGGGGGGGGCGGATGCAGACAAATGTTGAGAACAGGACAGGACGGATGAGTTACGCAGGCGGTGCACGTACCTGTTCTCTTTGATATGCTGCCTTATTTTTTCTTCCCTCTGCTTCTCGTACTCGATGTGGCTCAGCTCTTTGGCGATTTTCTCCTCTTGTTCCATCTGCTTTTCCCGGTTTATTCTGTCTCTCTCAGCCTGCGAAGAGGACTCGGTCAGTGAGTCTCAGAGAGGAAAGAACAAACAAATGCTTCATCCTCTTGATGGTCAGTGAATAGTGTGATGGGAATCACATCTGCACCCAACGCACAACAAAGGGAGATGTCGGACCAAAGAATTAAGCACCATCATCAGCTCATTTGGAAGAAAGATGCTCATCCCTCAGCCAGCAACACAAACCGTTAAAACCTCACTGGTACAAGCAATCAAACACACCGACAGCGTCGTCCTCTGTGATGATGAAATGATTTCACCCACTGAGGAAGACGTTGCTCGAAACCAGTCTTTGTGTTTGATTGTCCGTACCGGTGAGGTTTTAAAAGTTTGAAGGAAGGAAACCGGGCCAAGCACCTCCTGTCATTTTTAACAGTTTGAGAGTATGTGTTTTGTCTTCATGGAGAAGTGAAGATCCTCAGGTGACTGTAACCGGCTGGGTTAAATCATAGGCATAGAGAGAGAGAGAGAGAGAGAGAGAGAGAGAGAGAGAGAGAGAGAGAGAGAGAGAGAGAGAGAGAGAGAGAGAGAATATAGTCGATGAGGAGTAAACCTCTTTGCCATGACTGAGGGGGTACGGTGTGATTCGAGGTGTCACCCACCCGGAGCTGGGCGCTCTCCTGCTGCCTCCCCCTCTGCTCCTCCTGCACCTGTCGCCGGTGTCTCCGCCGGTCGACGCGCTCCTCCTGCCGCAGATCGGCCATCAGCTGCCGGTCTCGGTCGATCCTCCGGACCTCCTGCTGTCTGTACTGCTCCGGGTCTGTGGGTTGGGTCGGGTCGGGTTGGTTGTGAACCCAGTGACGACTCTGTTGTAGAAAACATGACGGGAAACACAAACCGCTCAACAGGTGTTGGCTGCGCCACTCGTAGCATTCATGCTAGCTATCGCAGATCATTTATTTACCATGATTTCTTGTCGTGGCGTTTTCCGACGATTAGCAACTTTGTTTTACTCTCGTTTTTTACACTTCTAAGTTCCTCAACGTAGTTTAGTTGTATTGTAACGCAAGTAAACGTGAGGTGTCGTGGCCTTCCCTCGACTGTTTTGAGTATCGTTGCCCTGGTAACGAGTGATGGCGGTCGGGCAGCGGTACTGTAGAACAAGCTCCAGTGTCGGGGCTGTGTTTCTCTTGAACCACTGGCTTTGATGCGCACAGTCATGTGATCGATGACGTATGACGCAGTAACTTCTTCGTGCTGGAGTGATTCACGTAACTGGTGCAAAAACCAGCCGATTCACCAGCAAAGAAACGTCTCTGTACCCGGAGAGAACCCTTGCAGACACAGGGAGAGCAAAAAAACGGATCGGTTGGTCAAAAGAATCCCAATTCCATGTACATAATCACACCCTGTCATATCGCTCAGTTACATTCCTTGCATGATTAAGAAATGTCTTTGCTGTGTCCTATTCCGCCACTAGGTGTCACTGAAACGAATCATTGACCGAAAGAACAAATGGTTTAATACATGATTCACTGTTTCATTTGAACTACACCTGAAAACACCGCGCGCTGTCTCAGCCGACAGGAATTAGTTAACATGGCAGAAAATTCAAGAAACTCGGATATGGTTCTTCTGATTTATCCGGCAACTCTAAAAATCCTGGTATTTCGTATGTCAGTGCATTTGTTCATAATATCTGAAAGACGTCTCCATCGTAGAAACCACAAGCAAAACATTCATTTATACTTCAGGAACGGAATAATAAGCGTTTATTTACTTCCAATGCAAGACCAAAATCAAGACTTCTCTCGCTGACACACTAGTCTGGATTGGAACGTATCATTGGGATCATATTGCTTTCTATTAGAATATATTATAGTCACTATACTCTCATTGCACTTAAGTTGTGCTGAGTTTGCATTTTCCACCAAAGAGAAGTAACATGAGTTACCATGGAGATTTCTTCTGTGCAGAGATTGGTGGGGGAACACTTCTCTAATGCCAGGAGTTATAGCGAGAACAGTGAATTCATCACCAGTAAAGTCTGATTTAAACATCTTTGTCATTGGTGACAGTGTGTCCTGCAGCTGGAGTCGCAGGCCGCTCATCCCCCAGGGAACTCATCTGTAGTACAGTTGTACAAGGTGCATGTTCACGCGTATGGACCATCACCGAGGAGTGGAGTAAAACGAGTTCAGTTGTTTCCTACGTCGGACCGTCTCAGTACAACTGCAGGTTTCCCATGAACTGACCACGACACATTTGCAGACATGTTAGTTCCTGACCCCCAGTGTTTGGAGAAGGGTCCAAACCTCCCGTATCAGGTTTATTTACAGAGTGAAGAACACATTTACAGCGCCAGCAATGTCGAATTAAGACTTGTCTACATAAAGTGTATGTACACCACAACCGTCCTGAAGAGTTAAGTACATTAAATAATAATAGAAAACCTGTCAGTAAATATAAAATATCTTCATGTCGCCATTTGGCTCCAGCAGGTTTTATCCACAGAACCAACATTCTTCTTCCACTGAGCTTAAAATCCAGCTTTTTATTTTATTTTTACAATACACACACTTGACTGTACATTCTGTGCTTCTGGAGGTTTGGAGCCAAGTCATGAGTTTCAAGAGTATAGTTACTGCAGGATGCTCGAACCTAAATGTTGGATAAATATTTCTGCCATTTCCTAGAAAAGGACGCTACCAATCCAAATACCATATTAATAATACCAATAATTTACAGTATGAACATAAAAGATCATTTTAACCCACAACACCTGTAGTAATGCTGTATTCACCCTTTCATTGTGACTCTAAAGAAGCGACGGCCGGCTGGACTCACACACCGTTATCGATCAATAATCACTGATTATTGACGTGTGCAACTTGAAGATGTGGTGGAGTGCGTTACCGCTCTGTCTGTGACAAACATTCACCTCTCGCACACAATCTGAGCAGCATGTGGCGGGACTGTGTTCAGAAACACAAAACAAGCTCATGGTGACTTCAGTTCGGGTTTTTCCGTCTCCTGCTCGGGAACACTCGGCGAGGTCGGGGGTTCCTCTCCGTGACCTCGGAGGTCAGACTTATCCGCTGACGTATCTGACAGCTCGTGGATTGCGCAGGAAGACAAAGCGGAACACGTTCCCTCCTCGTCGACCCTCTCCGGACTCACTGCTGGAAGCAGCTCTTCAGACAGAGGACGACATCCAGACGTGACGCTGCCCACTGGTTGCATGTCGCTTTGCTTCGGAGCTGGTGGGGGGGTCTCATCTTTGGCCGGTGGTTTCAAGTCAGGATGCCTGCGAAGGGGTGGAGGGTGTTAAACCAACTTTCTTGGCCTCAATGTGCAGCACTGCGTCTATTAACACTCTGAAATTGGACCACAGCAGTTCCCTGGACGTCTGATGGGGAAACAGTCAGACACATCTCAGCGTCACGAGGATCATTTGAACAGACACAGGCCTGTACAGAGACATCGGCCGGCCGTTCTTCACACGTTGTTACACGGTTGGGCTGATAACTCATTCAACTCAAAGTCACTTGTGTGCAGAACTCAGCGTCCAATCAAAAGCGTTTTTCTATTTCCATCATGCAGCTCTGACATCAATGAATCGTGACAGGCGACTGAAAACAAACGCTTTGAAGTTTGCTTCGCTCCTCAAGTCAAGATGGGAACAGTTAGTGCGTTTGATGGCGAAACAGAAAAACAGACATCTCATGAAGGTCGACGTTTCTACTCACGCTCGAGCTTGGGCCTTGACGTCTGCTAAGGTTCAAAAGAAGAGACAAACGTGACACCGTGACTCGTGACACATGCGGAATCTCTCGCACCACACTCCAACACGTGCACACATGTACGCACCTTTCTCCGCAATGACTTTGCAAACATGGTTGGGTCTGTCCGTTAGATGTTTGGCCATCAGGTCACTGTTTAATACAGTCACGAGAAGGTCACAGTTGAGGCAGACGAGGATCAAACTGCAGGAGAAGAACAACAAGTCTGATGAGGACACGTGCACGTCAGGAAAATATGTCAGAATGTCTCGAAACCTACTTTGGAAGTGAACGTTTGTGCTGATCCCTCCGGGCAAATCGCCTTTTGCTGATTTTGCTATGATTTCTAAAGGGAAAGGAAGGAAGGAGGGAAACTTTCTTCACGTGAAAGAGCATTAAAGAAAAACCCGAAAACAAACGTCTGCTCACCTTATCATATGATTTCCAATGGCCACTTTGCAGCTGGTTTGGTATTTACACGCACCGCAGTTTGAAGCGATCATGTAGTGAGAGAAGAAGTCATCGACCTCTGTGTTGCACTCGACACACGTGTACCGACCTTCTCTCACACTGAAAGGTGCAGGTGAAACAAAACGGACATTTCATTAACCCGTGACAGAGGATGAGGAACTAACAGTTATCTTATTAGCATTTCCACTGGAGCTGAAACCCGGTGCATTACTATTGGGGAAACTTTCCACACCGCATCGTTTCATCTCGTCTGCCTAAAGGACAACGTCTAGATAACTGCAGCCAGAATGTCATTTTTGATGACTGAGCTCAATAAGCCCCAAATCACACTCATTCGTTAGAAAACCCACTTCAATCTGTGGGTATTCATGAGCCACTCTAATGAGGAGCAGCCGGACAAAAAAAACAATTAGGTGCTTTGTATCTATACAGGCCCTTAATAACGTCCATTCATTTCCCCTCCCTCAGCCTATTGTGAAAACCCAGGAGCTCTGTGCTGGGGAGTCCTGGAGGATTGAGTGAACCAACAGCTGGATGTCGGGGGGATTTCAGATACTTGGCTGCATGCGACGCCGGGAGCCAATCTCATTCATCAACATAATCCAATAAGCTTTTACATCGCAGTGTGTCACAATGCCCCTCACCAAGGCTCCTGCACAGAAGGAAGATGTGGAGACGTGGGTCTCGGGCACACAGCCCCCAGCTCACAGGAACACCGTGCTCAGTACCAACCTTAGATTTCTGAGCGACATGTTGAACTTGGTGGGCGGACGCCTGTTGCCTTTTCCTGCTCCGTTTGATTTGGACTTGGTCGAGGATTTGGCTTCGTCACTGAAGCTTTGTGTTTCTGAACTGACCGTCACCCCAGATCGATCAGCGGCGCTCGGCACGCTGGACGTCTTTCCTGAGAGGGAGGCTCGAATGGTCACCTGGAGAAAAACAGGACACGTGTGACACTGAATAACGGCGACGACGTCAACCACGAGGGGTGGGGGTGGGGGGCGGAGCCACACCTTGGTCCCAGGGGGAAGACCTTCCAGAGCTTTGGGTTTTTTGAAAGTCTTGTGGGCAAAAGTCCTGTGTTCTACTTTCTCCTTGTAGGTGAGGAAGTTCAGTCGGCATTTCCCACAGCGATAAATCCCTTTCCGCTGGAAGACAAAAGACGAGGGGCAGTGAAGACGTGATGAATACGGGTCGCTGCCAGAAGCTAATTGCAGAGATGTTCGATTTGGGTTCCGTGGGGAAAATATAAGCATGAGAAACTACTTGGGGATATAAATAGAAAGGCAATTAATTTGGTTTTGTTCATAGTCCATCATGGTATTTGTTCCGATAGGACAGGTGAGTCCTCAGCCTTATGTATTACAGCAGAACTCCGAGCAGACAACCACATCAATCAAACACCTACTTTCAGTGCCATGCTCCAAAAACATTTCAACTTCACCCCCCCCCCCAACGATTCCACCAATCACTGGCGTTTAAAATGCTGAGTCGTACCTGATGTTTCATGTAGTGCTGCATGTAGATGTGACTACTCCTCTGAACTTTGAGACAGAAAGGACAGAGCAAGTCTTTTGTATTTTCATGGACTTTGCGGAAATGTGTCTCCACCTCTGAGAAGAACGACGACCTGTAGTTGCAGACCTGCGGGGAGAGTGAACGTCAGGACCATGTCCAGACCAGGCATCGATCTCCTGTGTCAGACCTGGCAGGCGTAGGGCATCTCCCCGGGCTTGTGGGTGTTCTTCATGTGTTCCAGGAGAACCTGCTCCGACTCAAAGGCCAGTTCACATATCTTGCAGTTGGCTGAGGAGGGAAGGACCGTTACAAACGGCTGCACTGGTGACCCGGCGGTAGTTCAGCTGAGAGGACGAGTGCATGACGTACTTGTGGATTCGATGGGGCTGTGGGCGCTCTCGATGTGGCACTGCAGCTGGAACGGAGTCATGTACTGACGGTAGCAATGCTGGCACGTTGTGTGGTTCTCCCAGCTCTCGCTGTTCTGCTTCTCCAGCTCCAGATGGTGCTTCATATGGTTCATGAACCTGTGATGGAAGACGAAACGCACACACAGACCTCCAATAAATCCCCAACAATTTCAGACAAGACAATATCTGACCCCCGGAACATACTGAGGACTAACTAAACTAAACCAAAATGTATAAGAATAAGTAATAACAGCGCTAAAGGACCTTTATCAATGGAGATGAAACACGCACGGATAACTTCATTTTATAATCCAACCCGACAACAGGATCAACAATCAGTGGGTTGACGGTGAGAACAGTGTCAGTATCTCCTGCTGGGTCTTACACGACACAAAGTAGCACCTGCTTTTGATTCTTTCAACAGAAGAATGCCTCCAGTGGTCCCTGGTGGGGGAACTCTGACCAAATGACCTGCTCGGTCCCGCAGGTTTTCAACAAGACAGACGACGTTCTCGGCTTCAGGTGTGTGTTTAAATGTTGTATAATACCAGCGATTACAGGGATGTGTGTTTTGTCTAATGATGCGGAGCTCTGTGCCTCATGCCACCGCTGCCCCGATGAGGAACAGCTCATTTTTCAGCCGCTGCTTTCTGCTACCTCAGCTCTGCTAATAGAACTTTTTACCTGGGTGACCTATGACCTCCGCTGTGAGGGTGCAGCTGTGAACAGTTGTGCTTCCCCATTAAAGGCAGCTTACAGAGGTTTTTTTTCCCCCTTCGCCGTTCGGGAGCAAAGTTATTTAATCAAAGGAGCAGTCCTCACGCTACACAAACCAGCAGTCGTTTTTCATCTTCAGGCCCATGAGGAACCAGTCTGAAACCTCCATCCATCTGACATGGAACTCTGTGCCGAGGAACACGCCTTCCCATTCTTTAGAGCCCCTCAACACATTCTCTGTCAGCAGGTCCGAGGACGTCGCAACACAAACACTACATGTGTACTATGACAAAAGAGTAGTCTTCTTCCTCTGACCACAATGTTACGTGCACATACCTGATATTGTTCTTGAGCACTTTCAAACAGCTCTGGCACTTGAAGGTGACGGTCTTCTGCTCCTCCTTCTTGGTCCCGTCGCCCTCAAACCGACCGTAGTAAAACTCAGACACCAGCATTATGCGCTTATTGTTTGCAGTGACGTCTCTGTCCGTCGTTTCCGTTCCAGCAGAGCAACTCTGGAAAACAGATGAGTCACGTGAACTAACAACCTTTCACTCAAGTTACTGAAGTGCAGGGAAAAGACTCCTGAAGTCTGGAGCAGCAGCACAGAGTCTCCCATCAATAAGATGAGCAAACATGCAAACATTTTCCTTTATGTTTGACCAATTCACTGTCTCTCTTCTTTCATCAGTGTCCGTACGAAGCACTTGTACGATATAAATAAACACGCATAGCCCCTTCTCTGTTAGGTACATGTTTAAATATCAAAGATCTGAACTCACCGTCATATGAGCGTTCAGCGCATCAAGTTGTTGGAATTGTTCCTGACACTTTGTGCACTTTGTCACTGCGACGACATTTTCCACTGGTTCAGTTTCATTTGCTTAAAGACACAAAGAGACAACGCAGCACAGAAATGAAGGACCCCTTGTAGGAAAGATGCATTTGTTTACAGTCGACATCCCGCAGAAACAAATGTCACAATGCCTGAAACGTACACAAATCAAGTTTAACTTTTTTGGCGCTGTCCACTTGCTTTGGCAGCAGCTCTCGTTTTGTCACTGGACCTGAAAAACCCCCAAAGACAATTGAAGCATGAGCACAAACTGTGGATTTCTCTTGGGGGATCAAAAATAAAGTATCTATCAATCTGTTTATCAAAGTGAGCTGATTGGTCTGCAGACCTGCTGAGGTGGAATTGGGTTTGTACCTCTGTTGTTGCTTTCCGTCTTCACTGGCATTGCAACTTGCACCAGATTGGAGTTTGCAGAGTACACAGCAGGGCTCTGGACGTTGGACAGCGTCACTATGTTGTTGCTGATTTTCTGCACCTGAGGCCGATGGACGGCGCCGGGCAAAGCTGTGCCTGGATTCACCTGCTGGATAAACTGTGGCTGACCAGCTGAAAGACACAACAACTTGTTTTTAACACCAAAATATGGCTGGTGGCTTAAAAGAACTGTGGATTTTACAGCGCTTTACCTTGAACTATTGCAAATTTGGTTCCAGGAGGATACTTCGCCCCAAGAGAGGCAATAAAGTCACCACTGTTTAATGATGGGCTGGTGACGATAAATCCCTGGGTAAAAAGTTATATCCATACGTTAACACGGTAATAATAAACCATCTGTGTTAAACAGTCACATGGGTATGACACATGTCTGACATGTACGACAAAACAACATTAATACCTGGTTGTTGACAATAACGGGCTGTGGAGTGAGTGTTGTCAGACTGGGCGCTGGAGTGTTGAGTCGATTCCCAACGACATTCAACGGCAGCATGATTGAAGAGCCGAGGACAGGCTGAGGAGCAGGACTCGGGATCGTCTGTTTGCCCACACCATCTTTTTGAACCGGTGCAGGATGACTCCTCTTTTGGCTGTTGGCTGTGGAGGATTAAAAGTGAGGAAAAAGAGTTTACAGTAGTTAATCTCTGCTGCCACAATAACTTTAACGGACCTGAGATGATGCACAAGCGACACAAGCTGAAACAAACAAATACTGATGATAAACTAGAGTCTAACTACAGTGTCAGTGCCAAAGGAAAAGCTCAATAACTCAGCAAACTTTAGATTGTGTGCTCCTCAACATGACAAACATACAGAGCTCTCCAACGAATATGGGTTCATCGTCGTCATCCTCGATTAGGTGGACTTCCGGAGCAGGTTTCTGCCAGGGCTCCAGCTCCTCCTCAACACATTCCATGAACAGTTCAGACATTTTGAATCTGTAACGGAGGAAAAACAAACATCACCATCAGGAACGTCCACATGTCGGTATCAAATGGAAAGTTGGTGACAATGAACGGCAGTCTTGACATAAGTATTAGTTGGCTCTGAACACTGCAAACTCATTAGGTTTCTACCACACACTCTGCAAACTTCTTGCTGATGTCTATCATCTGCTCCCAAAAGTTCTCAGAATTACTGCTTCA
>JBBMJM010119622.1:0-12283 GCA_037832705.1 Centriscus cristatus
TTAACTCTTTGTCCTTTTAAAAAAAAAAAACAGATTTCCTCACAATTGGCTTCTTTAATTGCTCTCACTCACATTCTCATGCCCCGTTTTCCCCAACCTCATATTTATTATTTTAATATTCATTATTATTATTTTGCTTTCCCTTCTTTCACTCTGATCTTTCTCCTTTGGCATAAGACATAAAAAAAACCCTGGTGGTCATTTTTGCAGCAGCAGATTATGACCCCAATTTTACGTTTGTAAACTAGTCGCCCTCTAGTGGTCATAAAAACAATCTAGTGACATATAAAATATCACAACCATTATTTTTATGTATAGAGTCGAGGCATCACGTACAATTCCTTGTAATCCAAAGCTAAAACTACAGATGAATGATCAACCCCACATGGACTTTGGACCAACACATGGAATTATTTGCGTTTGTCACTGGAATGTCATTGTAGGTCGTTTGCCTTCTTACTCATCCTTGTAGTACTGCATCAGGCAGACAAACAAGCACAGATGACATTGGAAATCACCCTGATTTCCTGTACGTTCTGACCATATGTGACTTATTAAGTCTATTTTGCAATTAACTGTCAAAAGCAAATATATTAACCCTCTATTCATTAACCGTCTCCTCTCCACCGTGAAGTTGTTGTGTGTACACAGGCATCCGGCACTGTAAACATATTGCGCTTGTCAATGGGACATCGTAGTTCATCTTGTTTCTCTGCCAATAGTTCTCAGATCCAAATTAATCACACATGATGCTGTGATTAATCTTCCCACATCCATCCACAGTTGCTTTCCATCTGTCCTCTATCTGAGCTCATTAATAAAGACCGGACCGACACAAAGTCGCATATCAAGTGGAAAGAGTTATTGTGTAACACACCACAGTGTCATTATCGGGAGCTCAGTGTCACGTTTGTGAATGGAATCAACTTTCATACATACTTTTCAACTGCTCTTGGATTCTATTCTACATGATGTATTTCTATGACACATCCAGCAGATGCAAATACTATACATAGTCATGAGTCAGATATTTAAACATTTTAGAATAAGTAGACACGGCTATGGCACGCATACTATGGTCAAGAGCAGAGGGGGAACACAAAAATAACATAAAAACATTTACTACAAAACAGAGGCACAGGACAGGGGGATCAGTCAGTCACCTGATTTAATTTCATCACTCGCGCAAATTAGGTCAACACAGTTTGGCTCATTTCCAATTTGGCACCTGTCTCTGTCCAAGGTGCTGAAATGCATGCACATTCTCAAGCTTCCACTTAATGTTATTACCTTCACTAAGTGTTTCTCTGCGTCTAACTGCCAAAACAATGACATCCATGATGTCCAAGATGACCAGGAATGATGATAAACAATCTAGTATATTGTATTTTGAAGTACTGCACTTCACATTCCTGCTCAGAGAGAATAAATCTGAGTTGATCTTCAACAGGATTCAACCTCCTAAGGAATAGTGACACGCCTCTACATGTATTATAGGAAAGGTGCTGTTTCACAGTTAAGCTTGTTTAAGGTATTTCAAACAGGTGTGAAAGAAAAATATGCCACCTTCCCCCAAACCATCTGCCACGTTCAGTCACCAAAGTAGACCGGAGGATGGTTTGAGGTCTATAAGCTCTGTTACTTGTCACAAAAACGGCATCTGCAGAGCCTTCAAGCCAGCAGCCGGAGCACCATCATGGGAGTCATCCCCTCCCTGAAGTTCACCCGTCTATTCCAGTTTCTCAACATCAGCGGGACTGAACAATCTGGTCTGTCTCGATTTTCCCCGAACAAACCTGAAGAGGTGAGCAAGATTCTGTTGCTTCCACCTGAAACCAACATCTTCTGTACAAGTTTATGTTACAACAGTGTGACTGACAGTGAACCCTCAGACAAAGCTATTAAATGTGTCTGCTATCTGGGGACAAGAACACACTCTTCTAACCTTTATTATATCGCTTCTGTCAAAGTACATACATTAACATGAATGCCTCTGATGTAATTAACTTTTCTATTAGCACAATGGCCTCAGAGGCAGCCGAGGTTCATTCGGAGTGTGCGGTTTCAGATGGCTCAGTAATGATCCAGCCCTAATTAAATGGTAGACAGGCTTTATTGACATGGAGATCCACCTGAGTTTACCCTCGTGAAGCCTTCTCATTTTTACAGAGGAGAAATTGTACTTCTTAAATAACAATAAATCATCACCACAAATGGAGTTTTTGTTGCCGTATTAATTCGACGACAAACTGTGATTTGTTTGATTGAATTTCCTTGTCATCTAATCTCTATCCCAGATAAAAAGGAGCTGCTCAAAGCAGAGATGAATTAGCATTTTGACTTGTATGCAACACACAGCAGTGTCATACAAAAAAAAAAAAAGTGCTTGTACTCTGCTTCTCCTGAAATCTGGTTACTTTGAACCAGTGTTAACCGGTAAAAGGAAGTTGATCTATCCACGTTATCATCTTTACCGGTCTCGCTGGTCATCAGACGTTACGTCAGCTTTTATTTCCCCTGCACCACATAAGACCTTTCCACAAGCAGTGGACAGCACAGTCCTACATTTTAGTTCAGGGTCAGCTTAATTGCATCACAGAATGGCAAATGAAAAATCAATATTTCATTATCTCATGCACAAACCGAAAAAGGCCAAGGATTAATAAATGAATTAAGAGAAAGCCGCCCGGGAAGATATTTTAATATAATTCATTTCAGTGGTGTACTGTAATATATATTTAGGAGAACCGTAAATGTTAAAAAAAAAAAAAAGAAAGAAGAAGAAACAGAATGCGCTTTAGCGAGCCCATGATAAATATATCCGTCAAAAGATGGTCATTATGTTCACGGGATTATTTTCTGACCTTTTGTGTGAAGGAAATAGCAGTGTGAGTGGCAGCTCTTCCTCCTTGTGTGATGCCAATCCTGCAAATTGAATGTATTCACTTTTTATTTGCTATGAACTCAATCCCAAACCCCCGTCCCGCTGATGCCCACTGAACGGCAACATTACAACACAAAAGGTTACGTTTTATTTGTATGTAGGTCTCTCTCTAAACGAATAAAACGTATCGCTCTCTCAGCTGACACCAACATGTCTTCGATTCTATTCCTACTTTCAGTTTCATCCTCATCACTTGTCTACTTCCACTTCTTCCTTCCATCCTTTTTGGTGTTGGTAATCCCGCCATTGTTGTTGCAATCATGTTTGTATTTTCCGACATAATTGGATGAAGGGCTGCTGTCTAGACAGGATTGGCACATCAATTGTTAGCCATCACTCTCCATAACAGACTTTCTTCAATGGAAAGAAAGCGAAGAAAAGAGACAGAGCTTAGAAGAAACAAATGCATTATTCAAATTATAAATCCGGCAAGCAGAACTGGAAACAAGATACCAATATTATGTCAGCCCGTGTGTTTGTTTAATACATTCTCATTAGCAGACACGTGTGCTGCGGTACCAAACAACTACCGGTTTGCTTCATATACAGTGTTGGTCATAGTCCTTACGCCATCATGGTTTGACACACATGACTACATACGGGTGCAGTGACATGGGTAAAAAATGAAACTAGCCCATGAAAACAAACAAACGCCAGACACACACACACACACACACACACACACACATAGATATATTCCTCCCTGAATTACTTTTATCATAGTTCACCATGGGCGCAGGACAAATGTGTCTAAAGCACAGAATCCTGTTGGATAACTGCGCAGTGCAGCCCCGCAACAACCCGCTGACTGACAAAGAATGTCCAAACATAAAAATGATATAAGGGTTTTAGCTGTGGAATGAAGGAAGCATTTGTTCACATTAGTAGAACCATCAGTGGTCACTCTCATGTGCAAGTGCTCTAAAGGTTTTCATCCATCTTCTGCCACTTCTTGTCTTCTTGTCTCATTTTTTTTTTCTTTTTCACAGCTACCACAGAAGCTGGGCTTTCTCTGCCGCCCATTTTACTGCGGGAGCCGTGAATACAAACTATTTGAACTTGTAAGAATTTAGTGAATAATTAGGAAAGACCTGAGGGTTTCCTGAATGGCATTTGAAATGTCACCACACTGCACCAGAGAGGCTCTTCATCTATAGTAATTAGATGAATATTTAACGAGCACATTATCTGTTCCTGGCAGCCAAACCCAGCCTAAACAGACCAGCTCGCTGTGTTTATCATGGACACAATGAATCATTAGTGGTATTTAGTCCCTCTCACTCCAAAGGTGACACTCTTCACTGTCAGTGGTGAGGAAACAATGTGGTCCTTCTACTTCCCATAGTAATGACATGCAAACAAAACCATTTCCACATTTTCCAGACACTTTATTTTTTATCTCTGTATATGTGAATAATAGGGTGACATGGTGGTCCAGTGGTTAGCACTGTCGCCTCATGGACGAGCGACAGAAAAGGCGTCTGGTTCCAGTCCTGACCTACAGGTCTTTCTGTGTGGAGTTTGCATCTTTTGATTTTAGAGCGCTGTAGTAGTGTGACTGGTACTTTTGCAAGATTTCACTTCCCTGGTATTCATTTCACAGAAAGAAATGACTTTCATAGCCTTGTGTGTGGGTACAACGGGCTTTTCCCACATCTGCTGTGTTTGTCAATGAGGCACTGATTCAGTTCTGGTGTGCACGGACATTGTATTGCGGATATGCACTATGAAAAGAACCCCCCCCCCCCTTTTTTTTTTTTTAAATTTATTTTTTATTTTATTTTTTGCTTATGTGACAACGTTTTAATTGACATTGCATTGTGGCTCTAAAGGATATCTCTGGTCCAGGTTGAAATCCAAAAAAAAGGCTACAAAGCATTAATGATTATGCAGGGCTGCAATTTCCATAAGGGAATAGAAACGCACGATGTGAATAAGTAATCAGTTGACAAAATCAGTTCCCATACAAGGACGAGTGCTCATCGTCCCCTGCTGCGTGCCTTCCCGTCCAAAAAATGCTGTGAGGGTGGGTCAGTCTCTCTGTGTTTTGCATACCCCATGATGGGACACTGGCACCAGCATATCAGCATTGGAGCCAGGATGGCAGCTGCATGCGATGGCTATCGGCTTCGTTTATTCACACTTGTGCACATTTGCAAATAAACCTGCACACACAAACACAGCAGGATCAGACACATTTGAGTGTGGTTTTGATCCTGATCCTTTACTTCAATGGTCCATGTGGAACTGTCAGAAGTGTTGTTTTAGCCATTCACAAAAGACAGGATCATAGCCAGAGGGGTGTGTGTGTGTGTGTGTGTGTGTGTGTGTGTGTGTGTGTGTGTGTCTATTTGAGCACCATCGTTTTGTACAGTGAACTAAACATACACTATTTGTGCACCTCTAGCTTACAATTATTCATGATGCGTCAATGGGCCCATGCTTCACAGGTCGGTGAGTTTCTTGCAAACTTCCTCGAAAATATCAGTTTGGTTCGGTCAGGTTGGGTCAACAACCAATAATTTTTTTTTTTATGATAATGTAAACAAAAAATCTTTTCATTTGACACTTTAAGATGGTTCATTCGGATCGGGTCACAGCGGAACCCTGGTGCATGGTACCAGTGTTCTGAGATATTTTGCTACCCCTCATACTTCGCTTCCTCTGGTATATAAATGCCAAGTGACCCGCGCACTGAAATTCACAATACTTTTCCATGACCTGAGGAATGTCGTTAATTTTACCCCCTACTGTCTCTAGGAGTGGATGAGTACTGTCGATGAGTGTGTCATCTCATCTACAGTATATACCCAGATATTTCATACCCGATAGTATCCAGCTGAATGTGAACGGTGCGGTCTAACTGGAGCAGCATCCTGCTCTGAAGCAAGAACAGTAAAACAGCTGCTGGCCGGATACAACAGCCACAGCAGCTGTCAGCCGGCTGTGTGTCCTTTGTCATGGCGATTTGGAAACATTGGTGATGACGACAACCGTTTCTTCTCGTGTCACTAATGACCCGCCATTTGTGACATGATATCAATGATTTGTTCACTTGGATTCATTGATTTTGACAAAGAAACAGAATTGGTTTTCTTTAGTTGGACCGTGTGGCCAAAAGTAACGTTTTATTAGTTCATTGGCACATCACCATTTTCAAAAAGCAGCAGTAGTTCAAGGGAAGAACAGCACTAATCAACGAATCCACGAGTACAATGTCACACTGGCTTCTGTTTCAATTACCTTCACTCAGATCTGGTGTGCGTCTCCCATTTTTCCCCTGCTGCCTGCTGGGACTCACATGTCTCCTGGTTTCATGTCTCAAAGTGTTTTATACAGACGGTTATATAAATAAATTAAAGGTTCTCACTGCTCATTTCTAAGCCTCTGCTTAACCTCTGTCCCTGCTGGAGTCCCAAACCATCGCCCCTGGAATTTACTTTAATTGCTTGAGAGAGAAAAGTAATTATCTCAGGTAATTATTACTCTGGGTAGAGTGAGAAACTAGACAAGCCTTCTCTGATGGTTCCCTGTGGAGAGAAGTAAAGAGAATTCTGCCTTAAATGTGTTTTAATTGGTGGGGCTGGGCTGCAAAGCTATAAGCTCTCATGGAATAAACACACACATTAGCGCACACACACACACACAGTCACCCAGGACAGAGCACCCGAGCCTTTGCCTTCATGTCTCCCTGCACTCAGACCTTTGGATCCCAAATTTCACTTCCAACCGTTTGTCGTCGGTAAACCTACGCACCATTTCATGTGTAATTACCAATATGTGTCCTCTTGAGGTACTCAGTATTCATAATGATAGCTGGGACTGACGTGGCCATTGAAGACTTTTTAATTACGTGGCTGGATATTAACCGCAAACCATCAAACAAATACAGCAACTAAGAGTATGAGAGAAGAAAGGAGGTTGTGTAACGATGCCTCCAGAGACGAGGCCAGTCTTCCTGCTGCGCGGCAAACATGCCAGTCAAGCACCAGGTGGTCAGCACCCTGCTAAGCTGTCACATCTGCGCGCGCACGCACACACACACACACACACACACATAATACCTGCATAGCCACACATAGATGGATAAATGTCATAAAATAGTTGAAAAGAGATGAATGAGTAGACTTGTTATTCGTCCTTGTCCTCTGCAGCTCTGCAGACGGTCTTAACACAGGGGCACGATACTTTGGTTTAAAAATATCATTATCTCCAGGCCATCTTCAACATTTTCAACTGTGGATTTACGTCTTCCCATTCACCTTGTTTTTTAAAAATATCATTCTGACTGTAAAACTTCACTCTCGGTTTCTGTGCGGGAACTCTCTCCACCAGACCCCCCCCAATCATGAGTTCTCATTCTTAGATGGAAAACCATTGCAGCAGTCGAGGAAAATGAACCTAATTGTGCATGAATGAAAATTATCCTACCTCATTTGTAATTGTGTGCGGATTGAAGCAGTGAAATGAGTAAAATTCTTCAAACCATGTGCAATTTGGAGCTAATTGAGATTTCAGGGGCCCTTTCCCAGTCAGGATACCGGTTGTTAGAAGCCATGTTGTAAAATAAATTGTTGTTTGCATCCTGATTTATTTGGCTGCAGATATTCCACTGACTACTGCGTTTGATGGCCTGTGCAGTGTGTAGTGACACATGTCCAATAAGACACGTGTCAGGTCCCTTAAACGTCATCTTATTTGACCTAAATGAAGTATTTTGGGGCCCTGTGATAGGCCGGTTACGTGTCCAGGTTGTACCCTGCCATTCACCCACTGACAGCTGGGATTGGAACAAGCAGAATATGATTAAGATGATGAGAATGAATGAATGATGCATTTGAGCCAAAATACAAACCACTGATAGCTGGTTGCAGTTCCATCCACTCTGAGTGAAGGTGTTTCAACCCTCCAACAAACCCGAAGAAGGTGGTTCTGCATCATTTTACCAGCACAATATGACGGTGTTGTTTTTATGTTGAATCATTTCAACATTTTTTATGTTGAATCATTTCAACATTTCGACACCAAATTGTTCAGTTTTGGTCTATGCAAAAAGGTTGGTTGCTTCTGAAACATGCTTTTGGACATAATAACACTGTTATCATCACTGTTATAAAACATACTCACTTTCTTGTGTTACATATTTGACTTACAAATCCAGCCAGTCTTGTTTTCAGAGGGAAATTACAGGAGATGTGAATAAAGTCATTATTTAGCGCAGTGGATGTCACCAGCATTTTGAAAAGGACCATTAATTCTATTTTGTGGATAAAAAAGGACATTTGTTGAAGCTAAAAGTAAAACGTTCATACACCTGGCTGATGTTTCTAAGCTTCCTCATAACTCCACCTTTCCTGTTGTGCATCATATTCCAATCAGGTAAGCATCTGCTTAGAATTCACAAGGCAACCTTTTGTGTTTACGAAGTGAAATAAAAATTAAAGCTTTCTAGGATATTGCTCATTTTCTCATTTTGCATTTTGGGATAACAGTTATGATTTATTCATTTCCAGCAATTTCATGTGCAAGAAGGTATTCAGGGACAGTTTCCATTTTATCAATCTTGAAATAAGCATGACTTGCATTCTGTAATTTATAGCTCTATTCCTGCCAAATCTGATCTGACATTTCATCTGTGAGGTTGGAAGTAGGATAAACTCACGGGCATTCGTGTGTTACAGAGAAAGCGGGTGATGATGCAACATGCGTTTGATTGCAGTTCATATCTTTCGTCTGTGTTTCTTCCACCCATCGCTTGCACACGCATTATTCACAGTGTGTTCTCGTAGATTACTGTTATGATGGGTCTCGTATCAGATATTGGTTGAGGCATTGAACTTTATTTGAAGGCAGAAGAAATATGCAGATGAGACATTGTGATGCACGCCTACGGTTCTGATGTTATGGTGATTAAGCTAATTTCAAAATAGCATACTGTCACGTACACACACACGCAGATGGATGTATGGGAAAACAAAGTAGGACAGTTGGCATGATGGTACTTGACTCTACGTTCTTTAAATCGTTCAACAGTTCTGGTGATGGAACAAACTACTTTCTGCCCCTTATTTTGACAGAACCATTAAATCCTACAAGTGAGTGTGTGATGTGCTTTCATAGACTCCCGGCCTCTGTTTTTTTTTCTCCTCAGCAGATGCTCATTTCCCCCAGCCTGCCGCCACTTTGCCCTGAATACATCATATCACTTAAGATAAAACCAATAAATTGGAAGAATTTGAATTTCGCTGTGATTCTCCTAACCAGCATTTCATCTGTACAAATTTGAAACACGAAAAAAAAGGTGTTTATTTTTGACACACACAGATTGAGTTAGATTTGAGTCAGTATGCAAAGTCTCACATAATGATCTTAGCAAATGGAAATAGTATAAAACCGTCAGGTTAGTTTTTGTTCCAGATGGCTTACGAGTAGTAGACAGAAGGCAGAGAAGTGATCAGCTGCCGAAACGATCAGCTCATCGATAAGACTGTGAATTTCTCATGGAAATCAATCATGTATCTATCGTTCATTGAGCTCTCCCCCACGCTCCGGTTACAGGTCAAGGTTGTGCTGGAGTCGATCCCACCTGTCACTGGGGGAACGTCGGGGTACGCCCTGGAGGAGTCACCAGCTCGTAACCAACCGTTCACACTCATTTTACTCATTCACACCTACCGCCAATACAGTGAGCGATTGACCTTAGGATGCTTTTGGAGGTGGTGGTGGTGGTGGGGAGGGCTGGAGTACCCAGAGAGAACTCACACAGACACAGGCAGAGCATGAAAATGTATTCCTGCACATCAATGGTCACTGACAAGCGAAGTTTAGCATCATACATATTGACTGCAGAATGTTCATCACATGCAACTTCCCAGTCCTATGTCTTAACTGTCGTTTTCTTACTTTCTGAGTTTGTCTAAAATGTAACTCTCAGGAATTGAGAGCCATGAAGGGCCCATCAGACCTGTCTGGGAAGAATGTGTCATTGTTCTGGAACGATCCGGTGTTGGTTGAATCCATTATGACCACAATGCTCTATGTCTTGGCATCAATACAAACGTGTTATTTTGAATAGTACAGCACAGTGTGATGCTAAATCAGGGTGCTGGGCTAACAATAATCCTCCTAAAGAGAATAAAAATCCATGTTCTCATCCATTATGAAGGAGCTCGAAGGGTTTGAGGAGGGTTGAGAGTTGTTTGTTTTGCTCAGGTTCTGACACAAACTGTGGATCAGTGGAGGCGGTGTTCTGCCGCAGACAGAACCTCCAGGAAACGAGGGCTAGATGTCACTGGGAGACTGATTGTGTTCCCTGGCGCTGTGTTCCTAGTAATTTTATTGTGGAGCCCCTAACTTGGCAGGACGGCAACCAGCTGTGTGAACTGATGAGCTGCCAGGAAAAGCTCTCGTGTCTCCTCCTTTCAGCCCTATGCCATGTTTTTAAATGTATTTATGTTGTATGTTCACCTGCTGGTTGTTAGTTTTATCAGTCAACCCCACTTAACCAGGAATCACAGGTCATACATTACAAACCCAAATGGAAGAAGCTACTCTGAAAATGTATTGGGCACTTTGATTGACGCGTTACAATCACTTTCTCACCAGCAGGAACCCCCCCTGGTACCTTTCTATTCATCTTCATTGTATTTCAGCGGAGGAAAGTGGCTTCTCTGCTTTCTGAGGCAAATGTCTCAAGATCCTTCGAGGTCAGCTACGGGCAGCTGTCAACAGACTAATGACAGGGCACACCCCTGACGAGTCAGAGTGAACTTTGAACATTAGCATGCTGTTGGAGATGGGAGGAAACCGGAGTTCCCGGAGGAGAACCCACTTAGACACGGGGAGCAAAGGCAAACTCCACACTCCAGGTCAGGCCATCTAACGGCCTGTGTATGAGGCGACAGCGCTAACCACATGACGACTCATTTCAGTTTCAGAATTCATCCCCGAAATGTGGCAGAAAATATTGCCACTGATGTCTTGTCCTCGGAGTTGCAATTAGACCAAGTATCAAACTCTAGTTACCAAACTGCACCCATCATTCCACAATACAAGACAACAGCATCATTTCCAGCGCACCACCTGCAAAGGTTTACGAGGCAGTGTGAGCATGTGTGCGTGTCTATGCAAGCGCTTACACAGGTTGGATCCCAGATGACCACTAAACCAAATATAAAGCCACAAAAGTCCGAGGATTTACAGGCAAGGCATGGCCTCTCAGAGGACACGAGTCGCACAGGACCGCTAAATTTTCTGCTCTATATGTCCCTCAGTGCTTGTGCTGCTGTCTGGGCTGTCTTTGTCCTTTTGATGATGCTTTGCGATGAGAGATAAAGCATCCTCTCATTCCTCATTCAGCTCAGCAACAGACAGAGCCACTGGGGAAACCAGACGGGCTCGGCGGCGTCGTTGAGAATGGATGAGAGACGGGGAAAAAAAAAGGGTGAGGATCGTGAAGAGAGGAGTGATAGATGAAGGGGGGGGGGCTTGATTTAGGAGGGGTGGGGACAGGTGATCGCTGAGAGCCAGCGCGAAATAGGGCGGAGAGAGTAAGAATAGGTGACGAGAGATGAATGGGTGTCACACGGGTGGAGGGGACATTGAGAATAAACTAGGAATAAAGATGAAAGAGAGCTGATAAGAAAAATATGGATACGAGAACGAGCTGAAGGCCTGAGAGGAACTATCAACCCTCCCTGCGCAGGACAACACTGATGTATGAACACACCATTATATTATTAGAACCTCTTCATCACTCTTCTGTCTTCGTCTCGTCCCCTTCGTCTCAATTTCATTTTTTTTTTTTTTTGTCTCTCTCCTCCTGATATTTCTTCCAGTCTGTTTTCCATCAGTCGGACGTGACACGTCTGCCATTATCTGTGTTACAGTAACTGCCTTTCCACTTATAACAATAATCTATTACATCTCGACACACGTGACGCTCTCTCCACAGTCTCTGCCCTTTTTTAGTCTGCAGCTCAACCCTCTCGACCACCTCATTAGTCTCTTCCAGTCTCATTTTTTTGTGTCTTTCATCCATCCTGGGGTATGATGATCCCATTTATTTTTGGGTTACAGGCTCTAACGCTCCCCAAGTGTGACAAAGACCATGCAATATATTTGTAGTAGAACATTAGGGCTGTTACCTCAAAGCGTACAACCGGGTTCATAGAATGTGGTTAGATTGAAATCAGATGTGTCTGTCTGCTTCCGAGCTGAACCCATCAGCTGTGCAGTAACCTGTGACCGGTGAGAGTGCAGAGTCATTACATCCCTGTGTGTTACAGACACATGGAACTTTCTAGTCACACCAATAGGACACGGGCTAGTTATGGATGG
>JBBMJM010119639.1:0-14403 GCA_037832705.1 Centriscus cristatus
GTCATATAATAGTTCTTGTACTATAAATGATTTCCTAATACGTTTTATTTGTATCCATGTTAATTTTATGACATTTTCTGGAATGTTCAAATCGACTCCGAATCATCTGAAATTCATTCACTGCTTCGATACAACACCAACTGAGTAATGAAAATCCATCAGCACAGGATAATTTAAGGTGAACCACACGTACCTCACCTTTTCCAGTACTGTACCTTGTTTTGATTTCCACATGTTGTCCAGGCCTGGAAATGTCTAGTTACTGACCTTTTCTTCTACTATTTTTTTTCCAGGTTTTCAGAACTATTTGAAGGCTGTTTCCAGACAGGTTTTACAATACATTGGATTTATTGGACTGAAGAGATTTACAGAAATGCACTAATTTGATTTATTCATTCACAAATCAATCAGGGTCATCCTCTAAAACCATGATTTTTTTGTGAAAACACACTGATAAGGATGAAGCCTCTATCATCATCATCACTAATTTGAATTAATAATGATGTTAAGAGGTTTGGATTTGTGCCATGTTAAATTGTCAACCTGCGTTTCTCGAACTAGTATGGACAGGAAACAGGAACACTATCAGTGAGTGCTGCAGCAAACCCGAGAAGCATCAAGGTCATACAAAGTATTACTGATGCTTGAAGGTTTTCAAGCTTTTCAAGTTACTCACCGAGGCAAGTGCGTCCGTCCACGTGCAGACGAGACCCCGGGAAGCATTCGCAGTAGAAGGAGCCCCTAGTGTTAACACATCTGTGCTGGCAGCCTCCGTTATGGACCTGGCATTCATCAATATCTGCAGAGAAAAGGATACAGGGGGATACAGAAGCAGGCAGAGAGAGAAATGAGAGCAATTTGGCTAAATCCTCTAATTATGAGAAAGAAATTGGTCAGAAGGAAAAAGGCCAGATGAGCTGCCAAGCTGCGGGAGGAATTTAGCAGCAGCGTTAGGATAACGATGTACTTCAAGAGGGAGGGAGATGATGGATGAACAGAGAAAGTCTTCCTACAGAGCACTGCAGCTCAAACAAACAAATCCTCCATGTGGGAACAACTACCGAACATTTAAAACCAAATTTACATTCCTCAGCTTCTTGTCAAAGTCCCTTGGGTGACGCAAACATATGGAAGCTTAAGTGAAAGGATGCAAAACACATTCCTCCAGCCAAGCGTGGACATTGTCAACAAATAAAAGCTGCTGTGAGAAAGTGTCGTGTTGAGCGAAACATGACTACTGAAGCAGTCCGCGTCCCAAAACACTTCTTAGTTTGACGGTCAAAGACTAATAGATTGTTTTCAGCGGACCCCCTGTGAGATGTGAGCTGGTTTACGAAGCCCCCTCTCTGTTTGGACGTCTCACTGCTGCACTTGTTCCCCAAAACTCTTCAGTTATTGGAAATGCTGATGCAACAAGTGACACGACACAAATAAAAAGGTGAATGTGAACCGCTTTGGGCTGATTAATGTCTGTAAACCGCTGACACATCGTTAAAGACTATGAGTCGTGCCAACGTAAACGTCTGGTTGAGACGTGCGTCCCGATTCCAGGTGTTTACTGCAGCATGAATTAGTTCCAGAAGTCAATTTGGGAGAGAAATAATACCGGTTTTCTTCTTTTCTAGTAATTGTCAATTACACAGACTTTTACTCTAAAAGTGCTGACGCTACCTAAAGTGCCAAGCTGTAATTCTCCATATAGTCATAAGTCAGTGACCTGTGAGCTGGAATGAATAAACCAACCGGGCCACTAGCTGGAAAACAGACATTATTGTAGCGCAGCACCTACATGTCATATACTACTTGTGAAGTCTTCTCAAATCTACGTTCTTATTCCCATTTGAATCCGGGTGATTGTGGGTTTTCTTGTTTCAGCGCTTCATCGGAGCGTTTTCTGGCTGAAAACAGTCTGCTGCCGTGCCGGGAAATGATGTTGGTCAGAGGAGTCGATGTAAAAGGAACCACAAAAACAAAACTGTGAGCATTGGATGATAATTGTCAGTGTGCCGGTCATTACGGATAATCAACACCCAATGCAAAGTGGTCGACTGTTTCTGCTTGAAGGCAGAAATCCTCTGGACGCTGGCTGGAACGGGTTTGTCTCCAGTGTTGCTGTTTCTCTGTGAGGGACGTGGTGGATATCTGAACTTCATGACCACCATGTTCTCACCATGTGTTGTCTGACACAACACTGACACCTCCGTGGAAGCACACACACACACACACACACACACACACACCGCCATCACTGTCTTGAATTGCAGAAAGTACACACAGACAGCATGGGATCAGGCCCCCCATCCCCTTTCCTGTGCTTAAAGTACATGATAGAGGCAAAAGTGTAATAGATGATCAAATGTTTGCGGTTAATGCAACAGGCTCTGTACTTCCAATATAAACAGTGGTCAGGATGATGACAAAAATGAGCACAATGGGACTGAGTGTTTCCAGTAAAACCTGCCCAGCACAGCAGAACCGTAAAAATGTCCTTCAGTTGAACCCTTCCATTGCCAAAAATACCCCGTGAATTCTTCAAAAATAGTGTTTGGGGCAGAAAAGAGACTCTAAAGTTTCCTCTTCATTGTCGCTCTGCTGCCAGAATATCAGCTTCATTTCATGCGGGGAGGGAGGAAGCTGGCGCGAGCCTTCCTCTGCTTTTTCCATGCACGCTGCATGCCATCCTTTGGTTTTTGAATGAAACCAGTCCAGCACTGGGGAGCTGTCGACTGCACTGCACAGCCAGTGAATCACCTCCTGCATCGTCTCCGCGTCCAGAACATGATCCCCCTGAGCTCTGAGCCAAAGCTTCAGCAGCCGCTGGATGAGAGACGGCACATTAACTCCCTGTCTGCAGCCACTTCCAGCACGGTGCCGTCCGCCCCACGTATCACTTTCTGATATGTTTGTTTATTGTGTGCAGGAAGTCTCCAAGCACAACATCTGACTAAATCACATATCTACAGAGAGCGCTTTTTACAGTGGGAGTGTAAATCATGTCTCATCTTGTGCATGAAAGGAAACATGCTTCCCCAATTATACTGACGATGCTGTGACATTATAAAGCGTTCTAGAGTCTCTCGTGATACCTGGCTCATGTCTTCGTGTGTATTTATCTCTGCTGGTAAGCAGCAGTCCCCTGGGGTCGGTTCAGAAACAAGCTCCAGACTGTTCTGACTGAGTCACAAACAAACACTGCTGCTGCTGCTGCTGCTGCTGTACAATCCACACTTACCTGCCGCCATGTAAGCCAGGTTGTAGCCCTGGCGGTATCCATGGAAACAGTGCGGCCTATAGCACATCCTCCTGTAGTAATTGTAGGGGTAGTTGGCACCAGATGTCAAAGGCGGCCCTGCTTCAATCAACACCGCGAGGACAAGCCACCATCCAGATGATAAAACCATGGTCGCCGCAAAAAGATATTTTACTCAGAAAATGACTTCCAAAGAAAATGAAAAGACATCTCATGTGTTAGACATTCGGTATGAAAAATTCAAATGACTTCCAGAGTAAAGGCAGGGGAGGCAGTCTGCCCTCTGATTTTTCTCTCCTCCTCTCCATCTTCCCTCAATTTCACCCTCCCCGAGCTCCTAATGTCCGTCACATTAAAGATCCTCCTCTCTCCTCTCCATTCCCTCCCCAGTTGTACCCCTCACACCCGCCCCAGAACAGGATATAGAATAGATACAGTAGAGATATGTGATTCATGAGCTTCTTACTCAGGTGTTGAAAAAAACAGAACTTAAACCTCATCCTTAAAGCTCATCCGTTTTATGTCAATTCTCTGATGTCCTGACAACAACTCCTACATGAATGTCAAACAGCCAGAAATCAGTCCAAACAGCTGGATAAAGACAGATGACTCAGCTCAATTTACACTTCTATTGTCATATCCTGCTGAATGGCATTTAAAGGCCCCGTGCGTCAGGTGAGGTGACATCTAGTGGTGAATCTGGCAACGTTTCCCCTCGTTCACATTTGATTATCAGGGTTTAAACATGATTAGAGAGTACCAGCGACCACTAAGTGAGCAACAGAAAAAGAAAACCAGAGAAACCCTACTGATCCCTAAAGGGAAAACAGTTTGCCTCTGATTGGTGTGTTCTGTTCTGTCAAATCACTCGCAATTAACTGACCAGTAACAGTAAATCATCAGAATAATCCTGAAATGATGGATGTACATTGTAAGTAGAAAAACCCCATGTTCCTCATTGATGTTTCCAGTTTATTCTTCAGAAGTCTCTTGGTTATGTGGAATCATGTTTCTCCTTTGTGTACCTTTTTGGTAAGGTGGTTGCTGTGGTCACCATGACAACCAGAGTGGTGCAGCAAAAACAGTGAACAAAATGAATATAGATAAAGCTGTAAGTGAGTAAAACCAACAGACAGCTGATTTGTCCATTCTGGGCGACTGCAGATGTAACACGGGGGCTCTTTGACAGAGGACCTGCCCCCTCTGGAGCGACAAAGGGTTCGTTCTAGGTGAGGAAAGCACCATGAGTCACCGTGTGTCATGAGATTTTCTACTGAAGACATAACAAACATCGATATGCTGCAGATCAGTCAGTCACGTCTGCCCAGTTATCACATCTGGCCACTGGTACCTGACAAACACCTGAGGCTGATACAGCTTGTGAAACACTTCACACATAAATTAGTGGCATAGATTTATGTGGCCATATTGGTTTGTGTGGACACGCGGCATTGTTTCTTGTGGACACCGATGTCGGCCATGTGTGCAGCAGCAGCAGCAGCAGCTCACGAGATTCTGAGGAGAAGCTATCAATTAAAACACGAGTGAAAAACGTTCCACGAGACCAGTGGGACACCACAAAAATTCTGGAGAGAACTCAGCAAACACTCACTTGTTTTTTTTTTTCACAACCCGTTTCGGTAAATGTTCTTGGAGAGAAGAAAAAAAAAAAATACCTGATGATTTTCAAAGCGACGGCTCAGTATTAATTCAGCTGCTGAACTCTGGCACCTTCATGGTTGTGTTGGTCTGAGCTGTGAAGTTCATTTGGCATGACGGCAGTTTCTGCTGCTGATCAACGCTGCTTTTTCTAAACCTGCATACGTTTAGATGAAATTAATCAAAACAGACCACCACCACACACGTGGGATTACGTGCTAATTGTCTCCTTTCAGCATTTGCATTGAACAAAAGTGCATGTGTGTGTCTTGTTGTTGATGCCAGCAGATAATAAACACAGCCGCAGCAGATGTCTCTCATTGAGAAACCGTGTTGCCAAGAGCAGGATTCCCTGAAAGTAGTAATGTGGTTGTTCAGGGTCCAACTTCCCAGAATCCTTTAGTCTTCGCAGCTAACTGAGCAGAAGTTGTCACTTATTCCAGCCCATGCTGGTTTCGCTCTGAGCCCCCTCCCCACCCCCAGCTCCAGGCCATCATGTAGATGGAAAGCTGATCAGTCTCTGCAGACCGAGCACCATTCACACGGACATAAACTGAACATCCACCGCAGTCAGACGGCTTCTTTTCCTACTCCTGCCAGTTCCACACATTCACACGTGCACGCCCCTGGTGTGTGTCGTCCTCACTGGAGAGCAGAGAGCGACAAACGCCAGCTGTGACAGTGACTTGGATACGATGGGTCGCTGTTTCCACTGTTCTGTAAAACACCCGGTTTCTGTGCTTTAGGCTTGAAATCACCATGATGCTCATTAAACCGACTGAGACTCACTGATCGAAAACCTCCAGCTATGTGGAACAAACAGGGGATCTCATGGGAAAATGCTGGCAAGCTGCATTATGGTGACGTGTGGTCATTTCTTCCATTAATTCCTCGGGAAACCATAGGATGATTTTCACATCTGCTTGTGGGGCTAACGTAGGTTCAAATGATTCGAACTTGCTCCAGTTACGGGTTGTGGTTGTTTTAGAGTCGAACCGAGTCTCCAGCTCATCACAGGGCCTCATGAAGGACAGACAACCATTCACGCACACATTCACACTAATGCGCAGCTTAGAGTGACCAATTAACCTCAGCATGCTTTTGGAGGTGGGAGCAAGACGGAGTACCTGGAGCGAGCAAGAAAACTCCACACAGAAAGATCAAACCAGGGAACTAACCGCTGCATAACCGTGCTGCAGATCTACATAAATAACAGTGTTTATTTTAAGTTTTTTAATCAATAAAAATGAAATCAATACATGTGTACAAGCCCAAAGACATTGAGCGACACCTTGATTAAGATAGATGAGGTTAAATTGTTGGACATGTTATCTGGTTTAGCCTCTGGTTTAACCTCAGCTGAAGGAGGACATACAGCTAAGGGTCATCATCTTTGTCACACTGCGTCAAATCCGCCTGGACATTTCCTCCAACAGCGCAAACATGAAGCCCTTCATGGCACTTTAAGAACATTAGACCAGTGGTAGTATAATGGAATGGTAGTTCAAACATGTCATGTGTTCCTGTTGATTTTGAAGGAAATGAACACTATTCACTCGACATTTTCAGCTTTGACCAAGTAGACTGGAAAGCACCAAGGGAAAGATGCAGCTTGAGGCAGCAGACAGAGCCGAGCAGGGGCAGTGAAATCAAACCTGATATCTACAGGTTCGTTACAGTTCATCATGGTGTGTAATAATAAAATGCGTTTTAAACAAACTCACCTTGACAGCTTTTACCGTCCTCGTTCAGTTTTAGCCCAGCAGGACATCTGCAGTAGAAACTTCCAATGGTGTTACAGCAGAGAGCTTCACAGCCTCCATTGGTCTCCTCACACTCGTTCACGTCTGACGGGGGGGGCAAATGACAAGCAAACGTGAATTAGGTCAAATGGAGAAGTGTTGCAGCAAACAGGTTTACAAAGAGGGACGATAAATTGTCAATAAGTTGTCAACGGAACCAGACCAGTTCTAGGACAACAATGTTCTCCCATCAGATGTGCACCAACATTCAAACAGTTCCTCTTTGGACCTGGATCCTCTTCTCTTCTCTCCACGTTCTATGGAAATCGGCCTGCTAGTTTGTTGCCAGACGAACTAACCAACAAGTACAGGAATAATGGGATACAGGTTGTCTGAGGTCTCACTGCACTCTCAGGACACAGATGCACATTGTCTGCATGAACAGCAAATGCTGCTCACGTGGTAGAAAGTCGACTCGATGACATCTGCTGGGTGTGCCATGCCAACACGGGGAATGTTGGACTGAAACCTGAATGCTGCAGAAAATATGAAAGGAGGGAGCTTTCACTAAACGGCACTAAACGGCTTATAAACCTTCTGTGTAAAAGAAGAGAGTTGCAGAGGAGTGTGAGGGCACATGAACGCCCCTCCTCGCACATATTCCAGGACCGAATTTCTCCAGCCAACATCTGTTCATTTATTGCCACGTTTCTTGAAAGTAAAAAAAAAAAAAAACAGAACACTTTAAAAATAGCTGTTAACGTTCATGTTACTTATTATACTATTAAACTTTTTTCAATATAGTTTATGGGATTATGAGCATAAATACAAAACCAAAGAAGGCCTTTGAGTTACTGCTACTCCGGGAGAAAACGTGCCAACAGACTAGTGATGGCAGAATTTGACCTCAAGTCCAGGGACGATTAAAGACCCTGCGGGGTGGTGAGCTAAGCCTTTCCCGTGTGAGTGTTTGTGTTAAACATAAGCGTGAGGTGGTTTATCTACGGCTTCTACCCCCCGAGGCCACACACCTGTGTGGCAGCTTGAGGGGTCTGGCCGAGGTCAGTGTCAGCCTCATCACTCTCCGAGTCTTTCTGCCCAATAAGCAAACAGGAATGTTGAACTGCTGCAGGTCAGGAGAAGAATACGTAACAGCGCTGAGGAGACAGAACGTCGACGCTGGGTCGATTAAATGAACTTCTTATTTTCCCATCAGCTATTAAAGTGACAGAGCCCATCATCTGTTTCAGGGAAGATGGAACTGCTGGATGTCGCTTGGATGTCTGTACTTTATCAGTGTCCTTTCATCATCATCACACACACACACACACACACCCTCAAAAAAAAAAAAAAGCATCACGACCAGCTACATCCATAAACTGGTTTCGAACCTTCTCCACATCAGAATTCCCAAACACGGCATGACAGTCACTTCCTGTTAAACCCATTGACCTCTGAAGGTGGGAGTGAGTCGGAGCCGGCTGGAACAGAGGTGACACAGGTAATCATATTCTCACTCATCCATCACTGCATCCCCAGCAGAGGACACATCTGAGGGGTGAAACAAGAGCTGCCGCCTGTTTACACGTCAGCCCTTTTCTGTCAGAGGGCTGAGGTTTCTCCTCTCTGACCTGAGTCTCCAGGGGTTCAGTGGGCATCAAATACCTGAAACAAAGAAGTGGCTCACAGCCGAGTGTACACTGCTGCTTGGGGTCAAAGGCCAAGGCTCAGGGTCAAACCCAACCACAGACGACTGTTTAACCACGTGCTGGGCCTTCATAGAGTCAGTACATGTCCGGGAAGTAAAGCAGCTGTAGGTTGTTTCCAGGGCCTGAAGACGTCACACTGAGGGCGAATCAAAGCAATCCTTTCCTCCATGACACACATTTATCACCTATAACTTATTGTCTAACCTAAAACAGGTTGGACAATATTCTACAAGTTTCCCACACACAAACGCGGTTTGTTTGTGTTTTTTCTGTGTTTCAGTGTTTTAAAGCAGAGTCGGTACCTGACAAGAAGACCACCTCTGCCTTCATTTCACAATGTTTTTACGGATTTAATTATGGACATAAAACAAGAAGAGGCTTTATAAGTAAGATGCCATGGAGTGTAAACATTAATTTTAGGAAGAAATCCATGAAGGCTCAGGGTCAAACCCAACCATGATTATTTATTATGAAATCAAATATGAACATGAGAAGAAAAGGCTCCATAAGGTAGTGTTAACATTTATCTTAGGAAGGCATTTATGACTGGACATGAGATGATGACGGGTTCTGAGAGGCGCGCAGACCTGGCTGAAGGTTTATTACTGCTCAGATGTGCTTTGTTCTGGGAGGATGACAAAATCTCAGCCACATCATTATGAGAACGAGACAAACTGCCTGTTGTGTCTTCCACAAGCCAAATATATATATATACAGTATATATACAGTATATATAAAAAAGACATCTGTGAAATGAGTGAAAGTGTGTGTTTCCCAGACGTAAACATTTGGTTCCTAGGCAATTGGAAAAAGAATGAAAAATAAATACACTTTGAAAAGAAACATCTGATTGTGCAGAACTTTTCTGCGGGTTCAGCTGCAGCACACCTCGGCGTTTACATCCCAGCGCTGTGTTGTGTGACTTCCTATGATAAGGACGAACGCCACCGCTCCCGGGAGCATGGGGCTAACGTCTCCGTAGACCACGAGGGGCTACGACCGGGCCAAAGAAAACCACCAGACCTCTGATATTATCTCAGGGGGTCATGGGCCGGAAAATTGCAGCATTCATCAAGGATCAGGAGGGAGACGCCACGGATAGGCGAAGCTGTTTCCTTTTAGGGGGCTGATCTAAAAGCCTGCTGGTGTAATGTATGTGAGCTGCCAGTGTTCTCACAGCTGCTTCCATTTACCAGGTGCTGCAACGATGACGATGGACTACGAGATGACCGGAGAGAAGACGTGCACATGCGGACGCAGGAGAGTTCATGACGACCTGAGTCATGTCTGACTGAGAAACCATCTACGAACTTACTTCACCCTCGTTCACACGAGAGTCAACCTGACCTTCGACCTCCACTTTAAGCCACCCTTAAGATGTGCAGATGACATATTTCCTCTGACCAGCAGGCATCGTCACAGCTGCCTGGCGGACGCTCAAGTGAAACAGATGAAGCGCTTACAAACGATAACACAAAATCATTTCATAAAGCACAAACTCCTTCGGGCTTCTCATATCAGATATCATGATGGAAGATATCTTGTAACCATTTTCATCCAGGGATCACTTCAGTGACATGTTGCAAGTACTATTTTTCCTCAGGTTCAGTCATGACAAAAGTAAAGAAAATCACAAGGATAGACTTGTATTTATTTGTGTATGTATGTGACCCTCTAACTGATATGTGACTGTATCGAACACAAAATAGAAAATCAGATTTAAAAAATAATACGAATTTCTCTCCCCTTGTAAGAAATCAAATAAGTTCAACATCGCCCCCTGCTGTTCATATGCTGCTGCATCAAGAACACAAATAAATGTCATTCTGCTCATATTCCTCATGCAGTGAAAACACAGCTTCTCCAGTGATTCGAACCAAAGAAGACATTTATTTTTCACATCTTTCCCTTTGGTTCACGAGTCTGAAGACGGTGTGTGCTGTATCGGCCATCCAGGAATTTGGACCCCTTTTCTTTTTTAAGGCATTTTGACCATTTGGTCGCCTTAGGTGCGACTTCTTTCCTGAAGCCCTGTAATTGTGGCGACTGTGGGATCTAAGCTGCTTTGAAGTGGTGCTATCGCTCAGATGTGCCTCGGTTTTCCTGGAAGCAGAGAAGTTGAAAAATGTCCCCTTTAATGACAAAGGAGCAACCACACACAAACTGCTGAGACGAGTGCTCACGTCTGTACTTCCATTCAGGCCCTCGGAGGTTTCCAGGAAGTCAGACGAGTCCAACTACAAAAATGACCAAATGGATGCTAAACCAGAGACCACACAGCTGGAGTGATAACAGCCAAACGTGCCAACGCGCTCGAATAAATCCTACACAAGTTTTAGTAAGCAACCATTTAAAATGTTTATTTTTGTGTAATTTCAGTTATTCTAAAGCTTGCAGAGGGAATATTGTGACCTTGGTATCATGTTGTATTTCTGTGTTGACAGCATCTTCATAGTGTGGACAATGTCTGGATTTCGATCGAACCCCAGCTTCCAATATGTACCCGTGTGAAGGGCTTAACAACAAAAGGATTTGTAGCCAGCGTGGGAGTTGCGCAGTGAAGTGGAACTTTGAGTGATCACTTTTGTCATTTGTGACGGTGGGGTGGGGGGTGTGGGGGGGGGCGTCTGAATGATCAATGAATAGCACCTTCAAAACTATATTAAACGTTATTGGACGTTGCGTGTGAGGAGAACAGGAGGAGAGCTGAAGTTTATGCTTAGAAATATTTGAACATAAAAATGTCAATTAGGCAACTTAGTCTCAGTGTAGTTTATTACCCCGATCACTGAACCTGATCACTTTTATTATCTGAGCATGGACCACACAGGAATTATATGCACCAAAGACTCTAAAATCCACCGTTTACGTTTGTTTAGTGAACATTCTGCTCGGCTGAGTCCTAAACGCTTTTAATCTCCCGTCTGATGATCCCTTTCGCTGCACTGTGAGTGAAGAGCGCGTGTGTGCTGTATGTGTGCACCTTTAAGTGTATGCATGCTTTTAAAGTACAGGATTACTGTGAGTACCACTCTCGTACTTGTGTAAACTTTTAATTCTGTGTCCTTTTTCCGAGACAGACGGCTGCTTTAATTCCCAAACACACGCAGCTCATCTCGCCTAAGACAGACAGCCACGAGACTTTGTCGCAGACAAAAAGAGACGTCGGCTAGTAATACGACTCTTGTTTTTAAAGCCGTTCCCAGAGTTCTTTCACAGCACTGTTTTGACGGTACTCGTATGTCTGACAGTAATAACCCCTGAGAATAAAATCCCTAAAATACCTGCACATAGCCAAGATTTCAGACTTATATCATTGCTTTTATTGTCAGTGAAAGTTACAGACTACGACCCAGAAATGAGGGAGGAGCGGCATGCATCTATGCACGTCTCCAGAAAAAACATTTTATGATCAGGAGGAAAAAAATACCTCTTGGACCTCGGGGGATTGACCTCTGGCCCTTTGCGTGTGCTGTATCTGTGCTGTGCCTGCAAGAACCTGTCATTTCTTACTCTGACCAACGAGTTTCAAGTGCCTGGGACAACACATGGAGGCCAGCAGGAATCCAAAAATTACTTGTTGTGATTTCCAACTTGTCTCTGTCTTGGTCTCGTGTGAGATATACTGCAACGGAATGTGCAGAGCCTTTAGCGGACGGAAAGTTGCCCCGGGCGATTTATCTACAGGGCAAAAGGTGGCAGCGACTTGACAGACCGTCATGCTGAAGGTGTTCAGGAGGAATAAACATTGAGGCTCTGATGATTCCTTCGTGTGATTCAGTGTCACATTACACCGTTTTACAGTTCTTCAGAGGAGTTGAAACAAACAGGCAGTGAAGCACCTGTGTCCAGGCAGTGTGCTCTCGTTTCACACATTTCAATGACCAGATGATGTTTTTTTTCAAACTGAAAATGGTCTTTGTCTGTGTGAATGCACAAAGCCATATGTCAAAAAGACACAAAATGTTAAATAAGGTAAATGAACAATGTCCATGGAGATTATGATGATATCATCGGTGAGACTTGTGAATTTGTCCCTGCATGAGAGGAACTCTACGACACAGTCACATTCCCACGCTGAGTTTCAGCCTCTGTGTTCAGTAAACTGTAAAGTCTAGCCCTTCAAGTCCATTTCATAACGTGTCACGTATTACTCCTCTAACACTCAGGCCACCACAACAACCCACTCACATTTTTGGAATTGTTTTCAAAAGGGATCGTTTATAATGGTGCAAACCGGCTCAACCTGGACAGTATCCACAGTGTGTAACCGATGTGTGAAGGAGCATCAGCTCCTCATCCAGACAAACTGGGTCAATGTGGTGTCGAACTAGCAGCAGAGCGCATCAGCTGGCAATGGAAACAAAAGTATCAGTGCAGGTGTGTCGGTGCCAAACTGGAACGGTATCGTACAAAGACTAACCTAACTTCATGAGATACTGGTAGATGCTAAGGAATTAGCATCTACATTAGCGCTTGAGAAGCTTTCATCCTGAGTTCATGAGTGTTGTGGAGCACAAACAACCATGAGGAAGTTCAGCAATTTCAGTCACTGTCCAAAGGTTGTGGGTATTAGAACTCCAGAATGTCATATTTTCATGTTTAGGACATTCACATATCCTAGGGTGGAGTCTTTCGCTGCATCCTGTTGCTTTGGAGTGAGGAACTTGCAGCACTCCCTTCGCACAGAATTGTACCCTAGAGATTTAGTCTGGGGGTTCCTTTGACCGTTTGACTCCTCATAGGAAATCATTCAAAAGACAGGGTCCTTAATCTGCTTCCACAGATGTTCAGTCTGTCAGTCTGTAGGCCACAGTATTTCAGAATGAAGCAGCACTGAGAAGAAGTCAGGTGAAAAACATCAGACGCCTACAAGTAGACAGACTCATGAAAGCCAGTGACCCTGTCTCATTACATTTTGTTAAAATTAGCCTCTGGAAATCAAAGAGTTGCAGTCTGCGAGTGTGTAGAGTAGTCGATAAACGTTTCCCAAGGCGAAGCGTCTCCCGTACAGAGATGAAACAAGATATGGATTCGACATTAAGACTACTGTGTTTCCACTCAGTGAAAACACAGAGAGCTGATAAGAAGAACAAATGTGGCAACGATTGTAAGACATGGATGGTTGTGTAGATGTGTAGAGCAGATAAGGGAATGAGACTCGCTGGCAGATGAAAGGATCAGTCCAAGCTGATTATTTTTGTAATTCTATTTTGCAAACCCGTCACTTCTGATTTACACGTATGCCTTCACCTACAGCGTGACCAGGAGCGACCTATCATCTGGAATGTTGTAAAAAGCCTAATGACACAGGGTGGGAACCCAAACTCAGCACAATTAAGGGAGATTAGGGTGCTCGGCAGGATGCAGTGGCAGGTAGGGTGGGCAAGGATGTACCCCACCCTCTCCCTGCGCTGTGGCCCCTCTCATTAGAGACGTCGTTCCAGACTTCACAGGCACAGGGTGGCCCTCAGCCAGATATATCTCACCGTGCTTAAGGAGGCAAATCAGAAGGAAAGTAATGATCCATGCTTCTGTGGTCATGGGACAACAAATAAATACAGCAACAGAACTGTCACGCTCATCTGAGTTTGCTGTCAGTTAGTTCTTCATCATCCTCAGAATGGCATTGAAAGTCACACTGTCCTGGCTGCTGGCATTACTCTGGATTCAAGTTTCTGATGGCAAAATGGTCAGCAACTGGTTCTATAACAATGTGTGTCAAAACAACTTAACAACATAATTCTTCTCCAGAAATAGACTAATTTTTTCAACCGCTGTTTGTATTTCAGGTGACAAACATTAACGTAATTGACTACAAGTAAAGTTTAAAATAACAGACTTCAACCTGTTCACCACCTCTTCAGACACAGCCTGTTAAAGCCATTAGACGGAAAAAGGGGAAACCGGAGAATGATTCAAACTGCCTGTGATCTCCCCAGAACTGAATATCCCAACATTTGACTTTTACAACATTTTCTCACCCTTTTAAAAAACTGCACCAGAATCATAAATGTCAGCTTTATAGTAGATAGCACAAATA
>JBBMJM010119683.1:0-19022 GCA_037832705.1 Centriscus cristatus
GCGTGTGTGGGGGGGATTCTCAGAAGCAGTGAACTCTGAGATGGAACGCCAAAGTTTCCCTAAATATAGACGTAGACATGCAGCGCTGCCATGGCACACCTTGGATGTGTAACCTTTTTCCCAGACAAGATATCTAACACGGCTGCTGTTCCTCAGCCAGCCTTTTTCTGAGAAACCTAATTTACAACCTGAAGTTAAATTTAACCCCCCCTTCACCCACCACCACCTGTGAGCCGACACCTTACTGTTCACATCCTCACAAATCAACCATACCATCTTTTTTCTCACAGGTGATGTTCCTAACAAACTGGACAATCAGGTCTTTATGTGGAGCCTTTTGAAGAGATGATGCAACAGTGTGATAAAACCTGAAACGAGAGCTCAAAGTGCTCTGGTCCCTTATCGCTCAATCCATAGCTGGACTGTGAGTGACACAGGAAAGGCTGGAGATTGTGTTGCTTCTTGGTAGAACTGACGGTGCGATCGCGTCGGCACCGATTGAGTTGTCTCAAGTAGCGGGCAAAATATGGCAGACACGTTTGAAGCTATCGGAGATGGTCTCTGCGATGGCCTGGCAGCAGATCAGTCGGTACGCTGCTCCTGGTCGCAACTGGTGGACCGTGGGCTCACAAGCACAAGCGTGGAGGACACGTTTCTTTCAGGGCCGTTGTTGAAACGACACATTTGACTTTAAAATGGAAATAACATGACGACATCCTTGGCTGTATGTGCTTTCACTTGGGAGGGGCTGGCAAAGGAAGGTCCTGCTTACTCGTCTTCATCCGAGTCAATAAACAAAGTGACAAATTGTGCTCTTTCACGTTTGAGAGGGTGTTAGCTCGGGAGACAGCAGGTCCTGAGCACTGGGGTTGTAATTAGGTTTTCTTTTTTTTAAAATTTTCGACATTTAGTGACAGAAAAAAAACATTTACATCCATAATAGTTGTAGACTGGATTAAATCCACCTGAATGTCTTTTTTTTCTTCAGAGAAAAGAACGAGGAAGGAAAACATGACATGAACATCACCCTGTAGGGAGTGGTTTGAGTTTTTTTATGCTTCTATGTCTACATATACACTTGTAATTGGGCTTTGTACCTTCTGAGGCGTGTTTCTCTGGTCACGTAGCACCAAATGGCCTATGCACACTAGATTTATGACTCCGACTGTTATTCTTAACACAAAACATCAAATAATTCAATGCAGCCGAGCTATTTTTCTCCAAAATTAAGATTCAGAAATACTAGAGGCAAAAATGCAGACACACATAAGAACTATAACGAGAACTATAAAGGCTCCATGGCGGAGCAAACAGTGTTTTATCTTTGCTGTGTTTAGATCACCTCAGGCGCTACACACACACCGTTTAAATTTCAGCACTGGAAGTTGGTATCTGTGGCAACTTGGTAAAGGACAGTATGGAGACAGGGGCCCCCGGACGAGTCTCTACAAGCCTGCGTGTTTGGCAGTCCTACTTGTGAGAGCCCATAAGGCCTCAGCCAGTCAGTCAGTAGTTAGTCAACCACAGGCTGAGGAAGTCAAAGCAGCTGCCACTGGTGCTGCTGTGGTATGGGAGGTGTGTGTGGGGAGGGGGGTCTCCCCAGCTCAAATGCTCTGTCTGAACTGAACGAACTGCAGACTGCGGGCAGGACAGGGCTGGGGCACCACGGACACACTAAACATAGTACACACTGGATAAATTTAGAGGCCCACTCAAGTAACCTGCATTTTTGGGTTACACTAGGAAAAAAAATTAAAAAGGGCAAATCTAAGATGTATATGTCTGTAAATCACAGTTTCCAGATGATGCTGTAAAACTACTGGCATAAAACAATCTATAACACATAAGCAAAGGGAGTTTTGCAGTGCATATGCTTTTACATGCTTGTGTTCCAATGAACACGTTCATGCCATAGGAGCAGACAACACCACCCCCTGCAGGCTGCAACTGGCACTGCACCAGCCGAGCAGCCACCAATGAGGAGACTGTTGCTACAGCTTGAGAATTAACCCTGTAAGACACAGGACAGAAGTGATTTCCAAAACGGAACAATTAGTGATGTGAATATTCTTTCAGATAATATATGTATTTATATAATCATGTCCTCAGGTGCAAATTCAAATGCATTAGTGTTCTAGTCGCATTTCATTTGCATATATTGCAAGGAGCACTGATGTCAGACTGAGCTCTATGCGTGGTGATAAGACTTGCTGCAGTATTAAAGGACACATATTTTCAAGGAGTAATAATAATAAGCTTTTGTTAAAACGCGAATCTCAACACTAGTCAGTCCTTGGGGATGCGATGTCACTGTGTGGCTGTCACATCTCTCATATATGGACAATTACGACACTCCATTCTTACTGGTTACTGCTTTCATGTTATTTTATTCACTGTGAACGCTCACAAGTGAATGTACTGTAATACTTTGTGGGGTCAAAGGTTCTGAGCAGTACTGAAACCAATTTAGATCATTTGAGAATTGGTTTTGAATATGTTATGACATGAGTAGAAAAGCATATTCCAATCCTCTTGGGATGCGGCTGAATGGTAATTAATAATTAGCCCATGTGTAGTAATGATTCAATTACAAAAATAAGACCACAACAATGCATGCAACATCAGTGCATCTGTGTTCGGCCTTCTTTTCCCCCCTCGCCGTCTGTCTGCCGGGCAGCACTCAGCGAGCGTGCTTTCTGCTCAGCCAAACGCGAGCTAAAATTGGCAGAACTGACCCTGGAGCTGTGGATACTTTTTTCTACACAGACAGCAGCAAGCTCTAAAAGACAGAATAACTCTAAATATGCATGCTCCTGCACTCACTCCGTATGGGCTGACGCTTTCAAACCTTCAACAACATGAGTTGGAGTCTGGTTTAAAAGTAGCACCGGTCTCCCTCTGCCACTTAAATAATATATGCAAAAGCCCTTTTCTCCTTCCTGAGACCGTGTGTTTCTGTCTAATCGCACCTCGTCTTACTGCACCACTTGTTCCAGTCTATCAGTCTGTCTCTCTCTGCCTTATTCTCTCCCTCGTTCTTAATCCTGCTTGCAGACATGCTCTGACTCTAGTAAAGAAGATTTGCAAATTCAGACTTCAGGCTCCGAGGACAATCAAGTAATGGAACAGTTAGACATGCCTTCATGCACACAGTTTTATTTCAGTCTAGGTGGATTTATGTGTTAATGCAGTTTGGTGATGAAATGAAATTACACCAGTGAATTGAGTTGATTCCACTCACTTTGCAGAGCAACAGCTTTTTAGTATTTCATTTGTGAGCTGTCGCCCAGAAACGTTGGGCAGCAGGATCACAACATTCCAAAAACAAGGAAGGGATGTGTCACTATTCTGTCGTTCTACACGAGGAAATCCACGTAACTCAAAGCAGCTTAGCGTAGGTTAGCTACACTCGGACTGAGGTTGGAACACAGTCTAAATTTAACATTCAGACATTTTTAGCTCAGCATTACTTTGTAGGGTCGCTATTCCGCAGAGGACGGGTCAAGAAGAAGAAGAAAAACTGCAGACTGAGCTCTGGTCATGACACAGTTAGGAAAACAGTTAATCTGTGTTGTCAACTAGTGTGGACATGTGATTTTAAAAAAAGGTGCTGACAAGTAATCAACATTGGTGCAATACTGTACAAAAATAAAAATCCCTACAAATCTAAAGCCAACTTCACCTCAATCTAAAGCCAACTTCACACACTGGAAACTGTCACTGGGATAAATTACATGCTAGTTACTAACTAGAAGCATAGAAGAATGACAATGAAATTAACCTCTCGATTGCAGGATATACACTGATAACGACGGTGTAAAACAGCAATCGCCGGGGTCCTATTCATTGTCATTTATTGTCCGGCTGCATTGTGCACCATGTTACTGCAATCAGCACTTAGCACAATACTGATTCATCACAAAGCTACAAATCAGTCTACCATGCAGTCTGAGCGCGCCCCTCCACCAAAAGAAGAGAGAACACATTCCTGGCTGTGGCTGCCTGTAACTCTACAGACGAACACCATTTCACAGCGACTCGTGTTCATTCGGCCATTGTGCTTTCTGGCGAGCTGAAGGTGTAAGGTTTCTGAGGAGGTGAAGCAATCTGACGGAGCAGCATGGCCGACCGCAGGGGGAAGTGAATTCTTAGCAGAGAGAAATCGACAGTACTGACAGAAAGTGTTTCAGTACAGATGTCAGCCCGAGCGCTGAAGAGGCCCCGAGAAGGAGGGTTGAATTATCTCAATCTCCAGCTATGCACAGAACGCTGAGTCTCCTTCGGAACGCCTCGTCAGTAGAACGTCTAACAAACATTCAACTTTCATATGTTGATGGTGAACAGCTCAGATGCTCCATTGCTTATTATAAAACCCACAATGGTTTTATGTCGGCGCTGAAAGGTTTATACAAAATGTACTGAAGCAGCAGCAGGAACATTTAAATGCTGCGACCAAACGATGCACCTCTTCTGCTGAAGTCACGTGAAACGTTATTGTAAAGCGTTAAGAGAAGACGCTCTGCTGGAATCAAATATTTCTGCAACAAGACGCAGCATGTCTGGTGGAACCGTGTGAGTGCATGTACAGTAACAACCAGTTCTCCACACTTTAATCTGAAACATTTTAAGAGAACGCTCGCTCAGGCTCGACTGACAAAGAGCAATTACGCACGCACGCACGCACACAGAAGGCTTCAGCCTACATCCTGCCACTGTGGTTCCACACAGAAATCATGTCCGCGTTTATTCGTGAGCTCAAAACACAAGTTGTCACTCAAGACGCATTCTAACGCCAGGTGTGAACTCACGCAATCCGAGATGACCACTTGTGATCAGATCACCCAAGATGCTAGTAAATGCCAGGTCTGAACTGGGCCTCTGAGTTCTTTTCGCCAGGCAGGCCCTAACACATGCATATTCTCTCAACTGAGAGGCCCAGAGAAGGAGCACTTTAATGTTTAAAAAAAAAAAAAAAAAGGCTGATGCGGAATGAGGCGGAATGGTTTCCCAGCCCGGCCCTCCTCTCTTTCTCTTACCCTCTCCACATCTGCTGCACTCATGTAAACCCCTGTGGCTTAGAGAGGAGAGGCCCCCTCTCCAAGCCTCCATTCTTTACTTCTCTCCCCCTACCAGAGCTGACTGTAGGAACTATCAAAACATGAAAAAAGGAGGGGGTGGGAAGGGAAGAAACGCTGAGGAGTAGGAGGAAGGGAGTGAGATCCCTTGGTGGTGGGCAATAAATCACAAACTCTCTGGGAGGGAAAAAAGGGCCCTGTGTTATGACCCAGGTCATATGTGTGAGATTTTAAATGAATGTGTGTGACTCCCTTCACCTGGTGTGGGGGGGTTTAATTCATGTTTGTGCTCGTTTGCTGGTGTCGACTGCTGGTTCCGTCCATGCGTGATGCCGTTTAACATCCCTGCTTTCTGGACCGGACCTGTCAAGACCTCGCTTTGTCGTTTCTATAGATCGTAGATATCACTGACCGTTTGTTGCTTGTATGTTCTATCGTCCTGTTATGAATAATCAAAAATTCTAATTGTTAAATTTGAAAAGTGGGAAAGAGGGGAGTCATTTTCTGAAAAGTTATGCTTTGGTTTCCCTAAACTGGGAGTAACACCAGCCTTAATCTGAGCTTCCTCCCCTCTTTAAACCCCCTCGAGCATGCAGGGCCAAGTGCCCCCCTCCTGCTTCGGCCCCTCAGCCACAGCTCCAGTTCTGATCCTTTTGCACACTACTTCTTCCATCAACCTGAACATAGCGGCGCTTTCCCATACCCACAGCCTTGAGGCCCCCACCCCCATGTCTCTACAGTCCGGGACACAGAGACTTTTCTTCTCCCGGTGTTACATTCACACTCACTCCAGGCTCAGTGCTGCCACTCAGCCTCGACACAGCCATTCAGCATATGCCCCTTCTTACAGCTCCCCGCTCCCCCTGCAAACCACAGCAAAGAATTTCACAATCCCACCACAAAGCGTATAAACTCAAAACCTGCCAAGAACAGCTGCTCTGGAGGTGAGCAAAAAGCTTTTAGTGGCACATTCAACGTCAGCCACAATGTCCTGAAAAGACGCGTGTTTGAATTGTCGTTTCCAGTTACGGTCAGAGCTTTCAAGGGGCCAATTTTCATGGGCAACAACACAGAGTTTCCTAGAACTGGGATGAAATTAGAGATGTCAACATTCACACGAAGAGACAGACAATAGAACCGACTAGTCTCTGTTTATGGACATCGATTCAAGTCTACACATTGTGATTTCTATTAGGAAGGAGGAACACTGCCGAATGTCACATAGGATTCACTTGTGAACAACTTTGCAAACGCAGTGAACACGTTACTCGTTGCAAAGCAAATCAAGCGGCAAACAACTCCAGTCTTCTTTCAAACGCTACGACTTGATTAAGACTTGCGCAAATACATTTAGTGAAATAGCGCATTGTGGTTTTAGGACCAGTCACGAAAGTCTTGAATGTCTAACTGAGGCGTACTTGCAAAGGATAAGAACTATCATGACACTAATTTGACTGACTACGATATGCAAATAGGCCAAAATGTTAAAGGGGTGCAGAGGGGGATGATTTCCACTTATTCACAGGGTGCCACTGCATGTAGCACAAACGCCGAGCGTTTTCAATATTACCAGCCATCAAATTACTCTGAGGAAATTCTTCAGAGGTAAAATAGTTTCACAAAGCTGGCGTGAGAGTACATCATAATCTAATAAACTCCCATGAACCGCAAAGTGGATTGAAGGAGAAACTAAGATCACATGCTCTGGTAATGTCTGGTTGGTACGACACGCTCTAGTGTACCGAAGCCTGGAAACACACCAGCACCATTGTCCTCTGGAACTGAGCACGATTCAGATTCAGTGCAGCTGAATCGCACTGAGCGCAGCGACTTGTTGGCCAAGGTTTTGCAGCTGTTTTGCCGACTGAATCTTTACTAACCGCAGTTGGAACCAGAGATTTAATTATGTGTTGGCTGGAAGAAATCACGTGATTAAGTGCGAGATAACATTCAGAAGGTGTTCGACTCACCATGTTCTGAGTCCGAATCTGCCTCCGCCCTGGAGGAGCCCGGAGCCACCGGTAAGGGTCTGACAGGCCTTGGCTTGGGCGTTGGGGGAGATATCCATTTCTTTCCAACGTACTCGACATATGTCCCAGGGAAGTCTCCTTTTTCCTGAGTGGTTTCATTGAAGCCGAGCAGCCAGCCAATCTCTTCTGGACGCTTTTCCAGCCCATCAGTGTACCCCAGGGCCACCAGAGCCCCTTTGCTTACCAACAGTATGTCCCCCACGTGCAGATCAATGTCCTCCTCCCTCTCCTTTTTGTAGTCATACAGCGCCTTGTATTGGTATCCTTCAGCACTCATGTTGCTCACTCTGCGTCACGACGTTGGAGACAAGGTGCTTGTTTGATGGCAGTTCACCAGCAAAGTTTTTCTTTTTCAAGTTTCACTGTGTTTTGCACAGGGGCACATTTGCTAGTTGGAGTAGCAGTCGAATTCCAACGTTCGCCTTCTGGCTTCTTTGTCGATAATATCTAACTTGTCTTCATTCTTTCACAGTCGCTGTCTGTTGGGAATGATGTACAGCAGTGGTGTGTCGACTCACAATATGTACCCATCAGTAAATGGCCCGCAGCATAGATGTTAAGAATGCAAGCTAAACCTGTAAGAGGAAAGCGGAGGCAGTTGTCAGCACATTGCATAAGAAGTGATGCACACATACAGTGGGGAGAACAAGTGGTTGATACTGCCGATTTTGCAGGTTTTCACAAAACATACAGAGGTCTGTCATTTTTAATCATAGGTACACTTCAGCTGTGAGGGACGAACTCTTAAAACAAAAATCCAGCTCCAGATCCTTCAGGTTTCGGGGCTGTCGCTGGGCAATGTGGATTTTCAGCTCCCTCCAAAGATTTTCTATTGGGTTCAGGTCTGAAGACTGGCGAGGCCACTCAAGGACTTGCTTCTTAGAGATGCTTCTTACGGAGCTACGCCTTAGCTGCGCTGGCTGTGTGTTTTGGGTTGTTGCCATGCTGGGAAACCATGACCATGACCCATCTTCAATGCTCTTACTGAAAGAAGGAGGTTGTTGACCAAGATCTCACGATATGTAGCCCCATCCATCCTCCCCTCAATACGGTGCAGTCATCCTGTCCCCTTTGCAGAAAAATATCCTCAAAGAATGAGCTTCACAGGTGGGATGTGTTCCTTCTTCTTCATCGAACCACGGCATGTGGAGTTTAGACCAAAAAGCATTTTTCTTGTCTCATCAGACCACATGACCTTCTTCCAATCCTCCTCTGGATTATCCAGGTGGTCGTTGGCAAACTTCAGACAGGCCCTGACATGCACTGGCTTGAGCAGGGGGACCTTGCACGTGCAGTATGATTTTAATCCATGATGGTGTAGTTTGTTAGGTGTGTTAATAATGTTTTTCTTTGCAGACTGTGGTCCCAGCTCTCTTCAGGACATTTACCAGGTCCTGCCATGTAGTTCTGGGCTGATCCCTCACCTTCCTCATGATCACTGAGGCCCCACCAGGTGAGACCTTGCATGGAAACCAGACCAAAGGAGATTGACCGTCATCTTGAACTTCATTTCATTTCAACTTCATTTTCGAATATTGTGGCAACAGCTGTTGCATTCCTGTCTGTTGTCCTGCAGCCCATCCCAGCCTTGAGCAGGTCTACAATTTTATCCCCGATGTCCTTGAAAAGCTCTCTGGTCTTGGCCATTGTGACTGAGTGTGTTTTATACAGGTTTGTTTTAGATTCCACCTCTCACAGTTGAAGTGTACCTATGTTAAAAATTCTACATGGGAAGTGGGCAAACCTGGAAAATCGTCAGTGTATCGAATACTTTTCCCCACTGTATCACATTTCATGATCAGTTGTAAACACAGAAGGGTTGGAAGACTGAATAGAAATATCGACCCGTGTAACCAAGCAATGGATCTATATTATGTTAAGGTACAATTATTGCCTAATTGAGACAGAACCAGCCTCCACTGATCCTGAAAGCAGGCGTAAGGCTTAGAATTTAGTGACAGAACTTAATAAAATGACACAAATCAACAACAAACACAGCATCATATTGCATTATAGGTCCTTATTCTCAAAACACCTCACCAGTCAGACGCTTATTTACTATTTAAATATAACCAGTTTGGAATGGGTTTGTGGAAAACCATTCAAATACACGAAATCCTGTTCAATTTATAACTGTGCATTACTTGCACCCTTCATTGTTATTATTCATGCTAAATGTATACACAATAATGCATTTTACAACAACTAAAGTGTTACAACTGCGGCTGCTGGCAAACTGTCCAGTCAACGTCATCCGGTCATTAGCATCTCGTTTTACCTTGTAGTTTCAATTCACAGCAGTTTTAAATGGGAATGGAGCACGTCGGTTACTGTTTTTACTGCAAACCACTGCACTTGTGGGTTTTAGAAAACACTTGGTTTCAAATAAATCCCCGATCTGTCACAGAAGCGTTCAATGAAAGACGTCCGGTCAGTAAACAGTTAATGTTAGCTGAAGTCACGCTAGCTAGCTGACGCCAGCTTGCTAATGTGAATGAGAAGCGTTAATTATCCGTCTGCTGGAACTTATTACCACAAGAGTTTAGTGGAAACCGTTACATCGGAGCAAATAATGACTGACCGAGTCCAAAAAACACAGCAAAACACAAAACCACTAAAATGACGTGAAATTGCGAGATAGTTTGCGAGGGGAAAGTGGTTTAAGTTGTATGTAAGTACATTTAGTATCAACACAAAACATTTTGTTTTATGTACTTCGCTTTTTACGTCAGTGGCATGACATCTACCAGTTAAGCTCGCAAGGTTTGGCTGGACGAGCTGAAGTGACATACCGAGTCCACACGAATCCAGCGGATCCTCGTCCTTCCAAGTCGCTTCAATTTCGTTTCAAAAAAGTCCAGGTGGAGCAGCAGAAACAAAACCGATCAACACAGACGACGTGTCAGCAGCGTTCTGTATCCTCTGCTTGCATCTAAATGCGGTTTTGGCAGCTGTGGAAACTGTTTCAACCATGTGCCTACCGACATAACGGCACCGTTCCACCGTCCCGAACACGAACGCTGCTTCAGACTTGGCGTGAACGTCGCCTCCGCTGCCAGCAAAGGGGCGAGACAGAAAACGGCTTCTCATTGGCTGATCGGTCTGTCAATCTTGCATATCGCTTAATCAGGCCAATCACATACGCGCACACCGAAGCTACGCCCCTCTAGTCTCTTGCAGGCAACATGAGACACCTATGGAAGTTACATAACTTCTGCACGCAATGTACCCACGGTCCTTTCAGTTTTTTTTATTATCCTTTTAATCAGATGGGATCACTTTCACAGTGTTAGCATCTTGGATACGAGCCAGCTATGCAACGATGTGTGATTCCCACTATGTGTGAAAGCACTGTTAAGATACGGCCTCATAAATGCCATGCGTTATCTAATTTCTGGTTCAAACTATAAAATAAAGCTGCTATTGTGTCAGTTATAACAAGTTATAAGGAGTGGGGTTTTCCGTAGTGAACAGCACTGAATGTTTAAGGTAATCAGTTCACATTTGTTTCAATTTTCTCTGTGGAAGGTCCCAAAATCTTGTGGTCACCAGCTGAGTCACATGACTGGAGATGTGGGTGGCCTAATTATGGCAGGAAAGAGGACTGGCCTGCAGAAATCCCCGATCAAGTGTAAACCGACTGTCCTGGCTGTTCTGCTCGAGGCTGTAAGCAGCTTTATACAAGGACAGGCCCCTGGACGCCAACCCAAAAGAGGAAGGCTTGTAGAAAAGAGAAGATGAAATCAACATAAGAGGAACTGGACGTGACTGATGTGGAAATGTTTTTCTGCCTCGTGTCCAGTTGAAGGGGGCAAATGTTAACATATTAATCAGGCCCCATTCATGCTTTGTTTGCACTGATGGAAAACAGCTTTTCTTTCTTTGAAACTCAAGATTAGACAGTGGATGAATACGATAAAAATGGATTTATATTTCTAGTGCAGATGATGGAAATTAATATTTAACCACCAGACCATATAATCCCCCACTCTGCCAGCACCATGCCTCGCCCCCTGATTAAACAGTCAGGCTTTGGTGACCCATCTGCTGCCCTGCAGATACCCAAACTACACCTTTGGCGATGTCTCCCTTTCCAGACAGAACATTTAACAAACTGGACTTTGACTTTTATGAAAAGAGTCCAGCACCTCCCATAACTCGACAGTAGATTATTACACAAAAAAGTACCCAGTGAGCCTAGAAATAAAGGTAAACAATAAAACACTCAGTAAGTGCGAGTTAAATTTTAACTTTTTATTTAACGAATCAACAAATCCTTCGGTGCAAAAACACCCTTCATGACTAACGGCTCGTTTCGCTGCTGCTGTCAAAGATGTGGGTGATTGGATTTGTTCCAGGATGAAAGTTAACTTGATTCCCAGTATCTACTTCCAAGAACTTCTATTTTCTTGAATTAACTTTTGATGGGTTAATTGGACGCACATCCGCGTGCAGCCCATGTCTCTGACTTTACCATGTGGATTTTGTAATGTACTGCCACCTTCTCATCATGGAAATCTTCATCATTTCCAATGTAAATAACGGTCCTTCAGTTGTTTTAATAGGTTGCTTGAATAATTCATTGGATAAGCACTTTCCTCTGGCATATATTTCAGTGGAGCAACAGTGCTTGAGGTCCACCGCACTGTCAGACCTCATTAGCTTTTAATATGGTAATTTTTTTTTTTTAAGTATGAAGAGCTCTCAGACCACCTACGATGCTCCAGCATTCCAGATCTGTCTGAAATAGGTCAACAACCTCGTGATGAGAAAGACAAATATTCAAAAATTAAAATCTATGAATGATATATATGTGGGCACAAAGTCAAGTTCCATAAATACACTCTGCAGTTCTACATGAACACACTCCCATCATGTGAAAGAACGGAGAGGAAACACTGTGCCTCCACGGACTGAGGCAAAGTTTTAGTTTTGTGTTTAAAAATTTAGAGTCCAAATCATGTTTGTGCGCTTCTCCTCCAGACGCTGCGAGTTGTGCTTTGCCTCAGGAAGTGGGACAGCATACAGGCGCTCAGGTGCGTGGCAGTGGCGTCCTTTCATGTTCCAATAGTCGGAGCTACTTAGAGAATTCACTGCGCCTGCACGGGGCCCCTTAAACCATTAATCTATGCAGTGTTTTCAGGCTTTTAATAATGGCTAACTTTAGTGTGTAGAACTCTCATGCTACCCCCCCCCCCCCCACACACACACACACACACACACACACACACACCACCGCCACCACCACCACCACCAACCTCCCTTTCACTAATTCTTTTACTTTTGTGAGCAAGCTGAGAATTCTCACTTGGATAACCCCATAATGCTCGGTAACATAAGATGAACTTGTGAAATGCATCGCCCTCCAACGCCCATTAAACAAAACCAACCCTCTCCTTCCTCCATATGCTTTGTTTCCTCTTTGCAGTAGCAGAAAAAAAATCTCTATTGACACTTGTTTATTGGATTTTTCACAGTGAACAGCCCATTATCCAGTGAGGGGTATGTCAGGCCATAGTGGAATTCTAGAAAAAAAGATAGCAGATATATCTTTTTTAAATAGCAATTACAACGTCAAGGTATTTTCCCAAAAAGTAAATATTCAGCAGTAAGTATGTGTTTCCACTACAGGGATGACACCGCTGCACTCCGGTCACTCTTATTGGCTGTTTCACATTTTACCTGCTTGACAGTCTGTCGTCGTTCCTTCGCACCAGAGTATTTCAATTGACATTCAGAGCCTCTGACACGAGGATTACGAATGAAAACATCTCATTCTCTACAGTCATTTGGGCAGATCAGTTCCCATCGGAGACAAACATCATCCCGCTTCACCTGACTCACAAGAGAAAATGGACTTCTTGTTTGCAATCGTGATTAAATTTGATGATTACTTTAAACTGAATTTGTTCCTCCAGCTGCAATAAAGTTGAGCCACAGAGAAACTCTTGTCTGTTCTCTCTTTGCATGCTAAAATTCACAGAAAACCATTGTAATGTTATTAATTGGATGTTCTCTAGTCTGCTCATCGTCTACGGCAGCAGTTGTTCAGAGCAACGTCGCCCATCTCTCTAATTCCACATGTGTCACTTTGAAGAATCCTCTGCAAATTCCTTGACATGAGGCACAGACGTGCTTGTGTGCATGTCAGTAACATTCCCGCAGCATGAAAGAACGCACTTGACTCAGCCATCTACTCATCATCGGGTGCAGACAATGGCCTTCTTCACTGGCCATAAATCATTCCACTTCAATATTCACCACAGTTCCAGGAGTCTCACACTGGAGAATTCCTGCGCGCTTCCAGGAACCCAGAGACGACTCGTACAGGTTATAAGATTTATTCAAAAATCTACTCTGGAAAACCATGAGTTCTAATCATTCATAAGCCATAAATAAAGTTAACATGTGATTAATCATATTTTCCTCTGAGGTGACAAACACAAAAGAACATGAGAGAACATTCTAGTCAGGTCAGTTGAAACTGTCTACTTTTCACTAATTATCAAAAGATTTACAGATGCTGCAGGTTTAAAGTTCTTTGAGTCGACAGTGTGCGCTCGTCCACTTTGCAGTGAAAAATGAAAAATAAAGTTATACAGAGAATCTTACATTCATCGCAACACTTCTTATTTACGGTCGACCTGCACTCTTCCACCACTATTTATAAAATAAAATATAAAATATATAAAATATTTATTTACAAAATATTTGTCCTCACACTGATATGTCATATTGATATATCATATTCCAAACACGAAAACTGACTGAAAATAGAATATGGAGCCCAGATATCAAGCGGTATTTCCATTGAACTCATGCAGTCATTCATAATAAATGAGAATATATTACACTCACATGTGGTTGTGTGTCCCTACGTGTGTAATGTGTCGCAGTCACATTATTTTCATGCCAACAAAGGTCGCGGTCTGACACATAGCGTGTACGATTTCACACTGTGTGAGAGGAGAACAGTGAAAACGCTCTGACAGACGGAGCCATCCTCGCAGACAACATGACTGGCATTACTTTCCATGACGGATTGTTTTCACGTTCAACAATGGGCCTCTGTTGCTTTATCTTCCAAGAAAAACAAGTGAACAGCATTGACATGCACGTCTGAATACAAAGATTCGACGCAGAGGGATATGCTCAGGACGGGCGACTTATTTGGATGCGTAATTTTGTACGCTGAAATGAATAACAAAAAGTTATTTATTTCCTTCTTTGAAATGAAATTTTAAAGAAATAACAATACAATACATACTTTCTCAAATCTGACAGTTGTACTCATTTTTCTACCCAGTAACAGAACTCGCTTAAACATCCTGCAGCAAAAAAATGACAAAAACAAAAACGCCTTCCTAAAAAGGAATATCAGACTGAGACGACTCATGTTCAGAATCCAAGACGTCATCAGTAACCCAGTATAAATCTGTCGGTATAAAGTGAGTTTGTACGTTTGTGTCCATTTCACAGAGGTTTTATCTGTTTCCACTGTGGATGTGGGATGTGGGATACCACCCAACATGTTCAGCAGCTCAGGACCAGCAGACGACTTCCCCCAACCGCCCCTGTTGTGATGGTTTTCACCCAGAAAGTACATGAACTCGTGGAACGACCCATCCAGCACTCGTTTGTTTGCTGGGTTGCCCCCCACCCCCCCAGCCCCGCAAAACCTTGTATAAACTCTACATAGAGCCTGCGTGATCCATGTGAGTCCTCATTCAATATGCAAAGCCGTTCAGAATTAAAACACACTGTCTACTGCAGGAGGAGTGAAGAAGAAAGCGGGGGGAGGTGTGTGTGTGTGTGTGGGGGGGTACATGCCACAGAACATGCTCCAACTTTGCATTTATAAAACGTCTTGGCACAAAGCGCCGCTGCGCTGCAAAGAGTGATTGATGGACGATGCCAGCGAGCTGCGGTGGGGCTTTTCTTGGAGATCTGTTCTACAGATAGAAACTTGTCAGGTCGCCTGCAGTGAAACGACGCTGCTCTCGACCAGCAGACGGGAGCAGGTGAGTAATTATTTCAGTCTTTAGGACACAGACGTAATTAGAATCTAGATAAAGACAACTGGGATTATAGCCTTTCCCCACTTCACGTCAGTTAACCCTCTCCTGTCCCCACCTCCCTCTCTCTGTCAGATCAAGAGGCGCCTACATGTCACATGGACAAAAAAAAAAAAAGGGTCACGGCGAGGTACAGCGACGAGCGTCGCAGATACCCAGCGCTGCGCTGGAGAGGCCCCACGTTTGATGTGAGCTCTCAGAGAACAGTGACCTAGTTCAGCAGTGACATGTTTATGGCTGATGAGCACAGGCCAGTGATTTCGCTAGCAGAGATTGCAGCCTTGCTTCGGGGCCCTCTCATTTGGAACACTTGGGCTTTCCAAGAGACGAGACGCGACTCTCGTTGGGGGTGGTGAAGGGGCTCGGATTCCGCCTCGTCGTCTCTTTTCTTTCTACATTTTTGATCATGTTCTTCAAGTCCCTGACAAATATTGTGCCTTAAAATTTTCTGTTCCATCATTGTCGTTTCCCTGAGTGCCTGCACAGCACCACAACTCCCCCAGAAGTTGAATTATTCATCCCCCAACCCTCCCTCAAAAAGCTTTTCTTGGGCTGCTTTTCTTAGTCGACATACTTACCAAGCAAACCCGCTGACCTCTCAAGTTGCTCCTTTACTTATCGAAATATATATCTTCCTTTTGTAATGTGCTACATGACATGTTGACACCAATTGCCCTATTCCGAAATGATAAATGCTGCTAATTTCACCCGTACATGGCTTCAGGAGCAATAATGAGCCTTGTGGCTGCTACTTCTCGGTGTCCGGGGCCATGTGTGATTTCATTTTTCAGAATTAAAGCCTCTGATGAAGAGGCCTGTCTTGTAATTATAAGAGTCTCCACAGCCGGGCATTGTGAGATCCGTGTTACCAAGGAAACGGGCAAATTAAACATGCCTCAGAGGAGGGTAAATATACCCTCGCTCTATAGGTGTAATCTTGTTTGATGTGTTTGCCACAGCGCCCCCGCCCCCCTCCCATGTGAGAGGAAATAATTCACAGAGCTGGGATGGGTAGAGCGCCGAGGAAGGAGCCCGCTGTGTCATGTAATCAGTCAGAAAGCGAAACGTCATTTTGTCCCAGTATGAGCTTTGGCTTCTGACATTAATAACACACTTGAATGAATGATAATTCCATGTGGTCCACTTGGACTCAGGATCAATTTCCATCTCTATTCCCGCTGTGCATTAGGGATTTATCTGAGCAGCAGCAGGGTTCAAACCCTCCTTCTCCATTTTTTTTAAAGCTCAGGGGAGCACGGGGTCAGTCTGTCTGTCGGTCAGTCCATCCGTTGTGATGCTGGAATATGTTTCAGCTGATTTCCGTTTGAGAATGAGCTTTCTGCTTACGTTCATGCGTTCACACCACTTAGCTCACCCACTTAAATATGTATATAAATGAAGGATTTCACTGTATTTGTTATATTTGTAAACTTGGTGTCGGAGTAAATGAGGGAAACCTCAGTGTTGGAGTACAAATAAAGGCATAAAAAAGATCTTTTTTCTTCTTCTTGCTTTTAAGACCTTTTATAAACTATTTTTATTTTCACATTCACACCGAGTTGAATTCCTGGTATGTTTAAACATACAAATAAAACCAGATTCTGATTCTTCGTTCATTTCGGACATTGGAGGACGATCAGCTCTCATATGACGTCATGCTACAAGTCCCGTTTGCTTGAGGAAGTTTCCAGTAGAGTGAGATGAATAAATGGAGATCTCAATTATCCTGGTTCCCACAATGAATTCCATGTTCGCCTGCCAGACAGAACAGCTGCTGTAGTAAATCGGTCATTATTCAACCTGCATGTGTACGATACTGTATCATGGGCTTCGAATTTAAATCGCCGCTGAACCACCGCTGTAAAACGACATCAACACGAGGTTAAAACATTCCGGGAGGCATCATATGGGACATCAATCCTCAAAAGAATTACTATGGACAACATGTCCTGCATCTAGCGTTCTGTTCGGGTTCGCTCTGTCCGGCTCTTTCTCGCCTGTATTTCAAATTCATCATCAACACGCAGCGAAGGTTTCGAAGTGTCGATTTGAATTACATGAGGGGGCCATAAGATCTGGCTGCAAATTGAATTTCCTGGCTGAAACTCATTCATCTCCCTGTCACAGGCGCTGCGGCTCCGCTGATGGAGAGACTGCAGATGTGCTAAGTAAATGCAGGAATTTGTTCATATTCAACTCTAAATAGCAGCAGGTTCAACGTTACTGTGGGTATATTCTTGATTTCATCATTGAATGCGACAAATCTATTGGTAATTTGACAAAGTTGCGTGTGATGATCACTGGGTCCGGCCTGTTTCTGCTCACACTGATTCAACACGGACAAAGTCCAAGGCCGGCGATAACCCTCGTATCCATCAACTGTCCAACCGCAAATAACCTTTTCTTTATATTCAAGGAGCCAAACGACAACGAGCCGCTCGCTCGGACTGCTAATTCTTGTGCCCAGCTCTGACAGCAGATGGTAGGAGCATCAATACACCTCAGGAGGACAGAAGGAAGAACAAAGCACCAGCGAGGCCTTGAATGCACCGCTGAAAGCGCCCTGGACTCCAGAGACCAGTTTGAAGCACCACTGAGCGACGACCTGCTACTTTCATCAGGACGACACATGGAGTTCCCACCGCAAGCTTAGGTGTCATGATGGAGAGGCTGCTGCATTGTGTGGAAGGACGACCATCTGGCGTCATAAAACGCCGGGGACACAGAGGCCCCACTGAGCGGCCATGACACCGAGCGGATTCAAGCTACTCTGAATAAACATCGTCAGCGTTTGAGTCTGTCCGAGGCCGGAGAAACATGAAATATTAGCTTTCCCTTGATAGCGTTGTCCTGTTTGCGAACGAGTCGTTCAAAAGGACGAATCTCTGGGTGAACCAGCTCTACTGAATCACTGACTGAAAAGTTTGGTTCGTTTCACAGTTCAGCTGCTGCTGGTGAACCCGACTCGATGGTCCGAGTCGACTGAGACGAATCGCTCACCGAAAGCGAAACTTACACTGAAACACCGTCACCAACTCGAATACTAAATTAGTGAGAAAGAAACAAAGTCTCGCGTCTTGCAGGGTTAAATTTTGGACAACAGGACTTCTAGTGAGTAGAAGACATCTGACCTGGATGCGACTAGCGACTTTTTCTGGTGTAATTTGACACTTTCCAGGGTCACTCGGTTCATCTTGTTATTAGACAGGATGGTGACTCCGTTACACTCCAAGCTGTCATACGTACCCGTTTGTGGAGCTGAGTGAAGGTTCTTGTTCTTGGTGCTGGTGTCCTCCAGTCGGGTCTGCCAGTCTGCGGCCTTCATCAGAATCAACGTTTCCAACATGAAACAGAAAAAAACAAGGCGGTTGGTGCCGTGTTAGTGCTTTTGATTTATTGTACAGAAAGAAAAAAATTAAAAATACCACGCTGCTGCCCCTGATCAGGGAGCTGATGGGGAGATGAAGTGAGGATGAAGAGAAAGTCTGATTGAAAGGATGTAAACTATATTATTAGTACTATATAAGTATTTCAAGGTTTGCAGACACATTTTAGCGTCTGTCCCTGGTGACTTACAGCGGAGCAGAAGCATGGATCATCTCGAGTGGCGACAGAAAGTGACGCTCTGACTGTCGATGTGTCTCCCGGTGTCGGTCTGGTTTCAGCGTTCATGTCTGTACAGGTCTGTGTGACTGTTTGACAAGTGATATTAATTTAGAACCGCAGACCTCTGCCAGGGCACGACTGACATTTACGAACACCGCTCTCAGGCATTTTAACACGCGAGGAAGTGACAGACAAATATTTTGGCACAGTCTCCATGTCTGATCGCGACTCACAAG
>JBBMJM010119761.1:0-14379 GCA_037832705.1 Centriscus cristatus
GGAGACAGAGCCCGCAGGCATCCGCTGTGATCGTGCCTCTGCTAGACCAAGCAAACAGATGTAGGCCTTTCTCCTTGCCCCCCCCCCCCCACCCGCCCCCCTTTTCTTTCTCTGTGTGAAGGAGGATGACGGATTGAGTTTCACACACACCTGAACGGACCAGTCCTCTTTGACAGCTCGTCTCTTCTGAAAGCGGAGCTGTGCATGAGCCGGGCAGAACAAACCTGCAGACCTTCGCCCTCGGCAAACCTCTGTGTCTGGATCGACTAGGGCGACTGTGGGGTGAAGCACGTCAGTAATTCTTCTTCCTCCTCCTTATCGGTTCAGTACGAGCATCAGCCCGAAGGGTGAAGCCTCTAATTGGGCATTTCACTCCCTGCTGGTGTTCCGAAGACGACTTTATTAGCCAGTGGTACAGTGAGAAGACAAACATGTTGACTCTGAATTCGTCTCACATGCAGATTGTTCACACTTAATGCAGAGCAACAGATACTATTAATGATATTTGCACGGAGCTGACTGTGATTTCTGCTGTGTCAATACCAACGTTGATTAGTGGCTTCATTGGAGACCGACTCACCAGAACATGCACAAATGAGTGCTTCTTCTCTCTCTCTCTCTCTCTCTCTCTCTCTCTCTCTCACACACACACACAGTCACATACAATTTAATTTTACTATAATTCAGATTTCATAATTATGAATGCAAGTCCCCCCCCCAAAAAAAAAAAAAAAAAAAAAAGAAAAAGGTGTGCTTTTCCTTTCAGTTTAATTTTGGATGAATTCTTTACCCAGACAGTCGGAGCACGTGTCGGTGAATGTGTTTGGGAATCATCAAGGCTGCAGTTCGTTCGTGTACAGTATCTGGATGGGGCTGTTCCATGGGCTGTAAACAACCAGGAGCTCACAATTGTCCTCGTAAACTACAAAACCAAATATTATGAAAGCGTTCTCGGTGTAACATACACATACACCTCATAAGTATTTCTCAAGGCCTCGTTTTAATAGAGAGAGCGTCTCTTCTTGAGGTCTCTATATTCAAACTGGCTAGTTAACAAGCTTATTTACATCCCGTGGAGAAAGGAGTGTGTAAATCAAAGATTTGGCGCTGTGTCTTTGAAATTCAACACATTAAAAAGTACTTTTAACATCAGGGTTGGGTGATTAGCATTCCGCTGGGAGGCGGTAATTGCATTTCCTTCTGTGTGAGCCGACGTATTTCCCCTACGTAAGAAGCCCAGGCGAGGTTTGTTTTTAAAGAAGACGCAGCAAGAGCATCTCGTCCCCTCCGAGGGTCTGGGGAAGCACTGCCGGGGAAGAGGAGGCAACAATCGTACATATTACTTGTTGGAATCGTGGATTTGTCCACAGACAGCCCGTTTTTTTTAAGCTCAGGATGATGATAACTGTAGTTTGCGTCAACGCCAAGATCTCCCCTACATGATGCTTTTATCTCCTCGACCCCTTCTGAGCAGGTAGATCGGAAGGTCGCAGAGACGCAGTGAATTGCAGCAACAGCTGACAACGTCCCAAGTAGGAAACCGGTGGTGGAGTGAAGGTTTGGTTCATGGTGAAGTGGAAAATGTCTCATCTAAGTAAAGGTGAATCCATAATATGGCGATTTTATGACGTTCTCATGGTCATGGGAGCGGGGGCCACCAATTCCTGGAATTGCGATACTTTGTAGGCGAGGATGGGGGTCGGGGGGGTGTGAAACTTGTAAGGGAAATAGGAAACTGAGGCTCAAGCTGATTCTCTTCGGGTGTCGTTACTGATGCTGATTCCTTCGGGTGTCACGCTCCACTCTTACTAATCAGGTTTCACCATAATGTTTCCACACTGTCTTTTCCTCTGATCAATGGCATTCTGCCCCACCCCCCCCAACCCCCCCAACCCCTTTAAGGGCACGAAACTCCGGACAGAACACATGGAGTGCAGTTAATCCACTCCACCGGTGTACACTAAATCATCCCCCTGCCACATTGGATGGACAGCAGCAGGAGGAATGTGAAGGATTAAATCGTAGGTGTGTGGGTTTGTTGTCCTTAGAAACTGAGATTTGTGAGACCAGCATCACAACAGAGACACTCAGCTAGTGCGTAAACCAGCCCACTCTCTCACTGTCTTAAGAAAAGGGAGGAACATCTGATAGTTGCAGATGTAAAAATAATTTCGAAAATTAAATATTTTTGCAGACGGGTCAAACGCCAACATCTGAATTTTGACGACCAGTGAGCAGGTTTCCCGTACGAGACCTACACAAGAAACAGTTTTCACACTCGCCAACAAAACAGCGAGTGACGGCAATTAGAGAGCACAGGAAAGAGAAACTGAGAAACACTCAGTGTGTGAGATTCTGTTGAGACAAAACGATGCATCAAACAGAGCTACAAAGCCTTAAGTTGTCACATATCACCGCTACAAAATATATTTCCAATTCTTTAATGCAGGTAAAACTGCAAAGACTGTTCAAAAGCTCCTCTTGCAAGGAGACTTCTGGCCTGTAATTGTTAGAAGATTGTCAGCAGGTATGCAGCGCTGCAAAACGTGTGGTGTGTGTGTGTGTGTGTGTGTGTGTGTGTGTGTGTGTGTGTGTGTGTGTGTGTGTGTGTGTGTGCGTGTGAGCGTGTGTGTGTGGCTCCAACTTCATGTAGGTGTTTAATAAGTTCAGTGGGGAGAATTCAAGGTTTCCAGAATAACACTGAGAAGCTGTCGGATCTACTCGGGCCAGTATTAAGTCTCAGAGACTTCATACCTGCAGGCTCTTCCACTAAGTTGATTTGGCAGGTATGAGCCGGGTGCTTTGTGCCCTCTCTTCCCTTAAACGAAGAACAAGCTGACAAAAAAAAAAAAAAAAAAAAAGGGGAAAAAAGAAAACCCTTCACACACTGCGGCCAAACACACACCAGCAATCCGGTGCTGTTTCACGCCTTGTTTTCATTTTCCATTTAATACAGCGAACTCCACCCCGCAGCAAAAACAATAGCATCCAATCAGCAGCGACAACCCCCTCGACTAATAAGGACACATCACATCAGTCAGTGATGGCGTGTCGATAGCTGTGACACGTCTAATTCGGGCTCTCAGCTAAATATACAGCGATGCTGCCCCCCCACCCCCACCCCAAACTGTACAGTTCCATGACGCCTTTGATAGTTCAACTTCAAACGCTGTGTAGCTTCACTTTTAACTGCGATACATTAATTCACTTTCTATGTTTAGGTTCTGCCTGCTGGCTGGGGGTTGGGGGTGGGGGTGGGGGGGATCGGGGGAAATTAACTTGCCCTCGCGATGCATATTCATGCACGCATTTCAACAACACACGAGATCCACTTGCAACCTGGCCGACTGACCTAAATCCTCCACGTGTGAGGGTATAAATACCTTCCTGTGTCACAATGACAGGCTGTGGTGCCGGATCGAGCCCCCCGCCTCGCCGCTCTGGATCCCCGGCCCCCAAGCCGCCTGTTTAATGTGTGGTCTTTGTTGTCACACCAGCCCGGGGCCCCGCCTGGGCCTGATTGTAGGGCTGAAACAGATGTTCCAGCCTGTGTGTGTGTGTGTGTGTGTGTGATTCCAGGCACCTAAAAACATGTATCAGCAACTTGCACCACATGTGTCTATTACAGCTGGAATACCTCATTTTTTTCGCGTGTGTGAATGTTGTTGATTGTTGGTATTCTGGTATTCAGCGGTTTCACTGTGTCACTGATTGAGCAAATACGAATTTCAGATATTTTTTTGTTGCAATGCTGAACATCTCAACTATGAGAGTAAATCCGGCTCCAGACATTCTCGTTTTGACAGAAAATCCTTCTGTGTACGTTGTGCAGTTGCCTCTTTTTGTGTTGCGGACTAGTAATTTCCTCCAGATCGGCCTCTGGCCTATGAGAGAGACAGTCCACGGCTGTTTTTTTAGTCCGAGTCGTATTATTATTATTATCATCTCTGTGTTATTTGAATCGGCTACATTTGATTGGTCATTCGAATCGGAGAACACCAATCAGGTTTGTGTGTCCATCCTTCCACAAGCCTTCTGCCGTGTTGCTGCTGTTGTTGCTCACTCTCACCTCTTCACCCTGCTGCCGTCTGGCAAACGGTACCAGAGCATCTGCGCACCCACCGGGCTGAGAACAGCTTCGCCCTCAGGCGCGCAGACTGCTGAACCCGCGGTGAACAATGACGTTGTGTATAAATCTGTACCGTATTTTCACGACAGGACTACGAATGCGAATATGAAAACATATAAGTGAAGGAATCACACTGCTGACTGATTCAGCCCAGCGCTCTCAGAAATCAGAAGTAAAGGTGATTTCCACACGTCAGACTGAGATTCTGAGATTTGATATCAGTTCATATCATTTGATGTTATTTTTTCGGGTGGTTTATTTCCTTTCCTCCAGATCTGGGTGTAACATCTTTACAAACTCCCACTGAACCTGCTCCTCAGAACAAGAAGAAAGCCGGAGAGGGAGAAGTGAAGGAAGTCGTTCAGGGTCACTTGAGGTGGATCACTGGAGAGAAGCTCCTTATAATGAGAGAAACAGCGTAACAATGGCTGATGGGGATGCAGGAGAGGGTGAAGAGCAAAGGATGGGTGAGATTAAATTAGGGGAGTGAAGCGGACGGAAGGAGGACGGAGTGGGTTGGTGAGGAGAGGGGCTTTAGGCGGGAACAAAAGGAGCTGCATGTGAGGGAGATAATGGAGAGGATTAATGGGAGACGAGTTTCGATAGCAGGGAAGTGAGGAGCTGAGGAGTTAAGGGGCACATCACAAAGGGAGAAGGAAACGTGGAGATGGAAAAGCTTTACCTAAGAGCACCATAAATATCGTCCGCCACATGCCATAAGACCGATTCTCTCACATCCCCCTGTAGTCCGCTGAGCGTATGTCATGTCAGGCGAGGGGTCCCACAGAGGTAATTGAATCAGGACAAGAAAATAACAGGGGGACCGACTCCGGGGTTCGGTGGTCATCCAGGCGCAGCTGGAAAAGCAACAATTCCCCCCTTCTTCAGACCAAAACGGAAAGGAAACAGCCAACGGCTCCAGGTGCGACACACCGCACGTCTGTCTCACACCCACCATCTTATTTATTTATTCATTTTTTTCAGGGAGGTTTCACTTGACAAAATCTGCAATCGTGTATCTGGGACAGACGAGTACAAATAGAATCAGACATCGTTTCCTGACAAGAATACGGCGTTCAGACAAAAACGGGAAAATATCGCAAGGAAATTGGATAAATGGAAAAGGGCTCCGGCTGTGATGTGTTTTTTATCCGGGCCCATCAAGTGAACCTGTGTGAGAGGGAAACGTCTGTAAATGAAAGTTTGGAAGTGGAAATGAAAGTTTATTCAAAGTACACCGTCTAAATAAACATGCTGGGGTGTAAATGAGCCTAAGTGGAGGATTGGGGTGGTGTGTGAGTCTGAGAGAGACTGTTAATGTCTGCACTTTTTCTGAGGGACCCCCCCCCCCCCCCCGACTGGCTTGTTCTTCTGAGGCGGTGACTGTAGGTGTGTGCGTGGTGAGACTGTGTCTGGAGGTGATAAACCAGCAGAAAGCACCTAAATAACGACTTAATGACCCACTCCACCCTCGGCTATAATGATGACGATCCAGTTTTCCAACTCTGGACTCCAGATCACACACATGTGGCTGGCAGGTGTGCTCCCCCCCCCCGACCCACCCCCTGACCTCACAATCGCACCTTTACGTTGTCCACCTTTTACAATCCCCAGTCGAAAAGACCTCTCCAACCAATGCGAGCGTTCAGTCTTGCTTTGCGCCGGGGGGTTGTCGTGGCGTCGGCTGTCTGGGTGTGTGAAGTGGGGAAAAAAAATACAAAAGTAAAACTATCTTATTGCCTATGGACTCTGTACATATGTATCATTCCTCCGTCTGGGAGAAAAGAAAGTTGAATGACTGAAGGACAGACACACACACAATGAGACAGTTATTTCTGCCCCCTACGCAACCACTGCGCCAATTTGTGTGATTGTTTCTTTACATTCTGCTGCGACAGCTTTCAGACAACAGCTCTGAATCACACGGCTCGCTGTCGTTCTCTTCTGCTCCTCCACAGCGATCATGCACCGCGACTAAATGTGGACATGAGCACTCAGATTATCCGGCTGCATGTTTGCTTTTTTTTTTTTTTTTTCCTTCTTCTTCTTCTTCTTCTTCTGCGATGAGTAATTTCAATCATGCTGCCGACATCTAACTGTCTGTTGCTGCTAATCAGCCTCATTTCACTCCGGCTTCAGAGTCTGAACGTGAGTCTGAAGAGCGGATGTTGTGTCGACTCAAGACGAGCGGTTACGGGTTATTGAACCCGTCGATCCCTGATGATCTATATTGTTTTAGGAGCCACACAAGATGCTGCTAATTATTAATGATGTGCTCTGTGTTTGGGCCAAAGTGTTTCCAGGATGTCGTAACCGCTGTTCTTTCACTGCCCACTGACATATAACCCTGCTCATAAAATGTAACAGTGGAGCGTTAGTGTCCTTGAATGAGTTCCAGCAGGTTTCAGCTGACCGTGCCCTCTGACCTCTGAAAACACTATTTCACTCTGGGGACGAATTAAGCGTTCTAATAATAATGTGGGTTTTTCAGGAGAGAAAGGCGGCGTGACAGGAGAAAAAAAACAAAAAAAACAAAAAAACACGCTTAAAGCGGACACCTTCACTCCCATGTTTACCTGTGGAGCATCAGCTGCTTGACGATCTCCAGCAGCAGTTTCCTCCTTTTTGTGTGTGTCTCTGCTCTATGAAGGAAAGAATCCCGTCCTGCCCTTAAGGGTCGGGGTGGAGGGAATACTTCTCTCGCCAGAGAGCCTTTGGGGAACCGCCTGTAGCACAAAATAGATCAGGAAGTTGCTCCGGGAGGGCAGAGGTCTATTTTTAATGACAACAAGACCACTGCATCAACATGCTGAGCCAAATCCAGAGGAAATGCATCCTCTGTGTGGGAGTTCCTCCCTCACTGAGCCTGAGACGTGTGCACGGCAAAAACGACTTGGATGAAATCCATTTTATCCTCCGCACACGATGCTTTGACAAAGCTGCTCCTTCCAACCGCCCCCCCCCCACCCCCCTCCCAATTCAGTCCAGATAAACGATGACATAAACTGTCTGTGTGTTTGATGTTCCTGCGCACCTGACTTTCATGTTTATCTGAAAGGCCGGCGGAGAGGGTCAGGTTAAAGGTCGAGCTCAGGTCGGCAAACGGTGGCCTGACTGTGAGAAAGTGAAACCAGATCCGTTCTGCCTGACGACCTCTGGAGGCTTGTCCGACGCACGTGGGAGGGGGATTTATTGCGAAATACGCAGCAGAGCTATTCATAGTCGTTTTATTTGTGGAATATTTTGTGTTTGTGCCTTCACCCTGGTGTGTTTACACCGGGGGATTTATTTGTCGATATCATCTTCCTTTATTTGACCGAGCCCTTTGCTATCTCGGGCGAACCATTGTGGAACGCTGCAGGCTTTGCTGCTCATATCTCATGTTCACGTATCGTGCACCTGCACTTTGTTGTTTATTTATATTGGCGAACACGTCACGTGTGTTTGCATGCCGTCTCTTTCCTTCTTTCTTTCAGCAACTTGGGCATGGAGGTGAGAAACGCAACGCACGTCTCGTGTGAGTCCTGCTCAGTCCCAGCAGAGGAAGAACCGCCAGAGTCTCTCCGACGTAACTCACTTCTCAGGGGAATACGGTTACACAATGCAGGCGGAGCAGAAGAATACAAACATTCTCTTGTTTCATGCACGGCATCACTGTATCAGCCAACGGACTCTGTCTATGATAAAAGGAAAAGGACCTTCTGCCCATTCCTCCAGAGTTACTCAACATGCTAAAAGGAAAAAAAAAACACTGACACTGTTTCATTCATTCATTTGAGCTCAAATCTGGTCACAACCACCTTCATGCTGATGCTGTGCAAATGGTTCAAACGACAACACATCATAAAGTGTTTCGTATGATGACAGCTGCTCACGAGTTTAAATATTTACAACCTGAGTGGCTGGTAGTTCCAGTGCTTGAAAAAAAATAAAATAAAAAGTTCAATCATAAAATACTAAAGACTGCGTCATAATTATTAGATACCTTATTAACGGCCTCATCAAACGAACCCACGAGTGATAAAATCTATAAATCTTCTTCTGATTTAATCGCTGAAATAAATACTGCAGATTTGCGGTGAGAGGAGTCCTGTGATAAATGACAGGCCTGAAGAAAAGCAACAGATGCAGAAGTTGTAAAGATGTCAGCGTCGATAGATGACGCTCACAGCAGGCGAACATCCAGCCACCGGGGACAAACTGAGAGGTCACTGTGGAGGAAAGTTGGTTTTATAGACGTAGGACGTGTGCTGTCATATGTACAATCCGAACGCACACGTCCTCCGCGCCTGGACTGGATGGACGACGGACGTCTGGATTTCACGTAGACCAGCAAAGGGCACGACACATGAGAGTCTCATGTCTGGAGTGAGAGGAGTGGGTGGGAAACGCTCTGTGAAGGAGTGTGTGTGTGTGTGTGTGTGTACTTCATACTTCCATGGTGTTTTGCGTGCATTTCACACGTTCTTCTCATGCTCTTCAGGTTTGATTCCCCCCTGACAGACTCTCTGTTAACATTGTGCTTTACCTTGCACAGATTTCTATCAGGAATGTGCAGGCAAGGTGTGCAGAGAGTTTTCCTCCGCCTGTTCCCAGCCCCAGAAACAGCCAGCAGCTAGAAATACAATCGCGGCGCTCCACCAGCCGCCCTTCTATGATATTCAACGCCAACGAGTGAAACCATCGCACATCAGAATCAGAAATATGCCTCTTTTTTTTTTCTCTCATGCTTGGATTATGTGACAGTCTTCACAGTGAACGTTCCACGTGGGGGCTCCCCAATCAGGTGTCACCCTGACGGATAAACTGCTCCTGAGCGGAGGAGGAAGAGGAGGACAGCACAGTCCCAGAACCCTGAATCAAACAGTCTCCACTCGCAGACCTGAATAATTGACGCTGACTCAAGATGAGCACACGTCAACATGTTTGGTACTTTGGTGGAGCAGCATGTTACTTTAATTGGTTCATTTTTTTTTCTCTTTGTTTAATCATTTAAAAGGACTCTTTAGCTACCGCATTCTTTAATTTCTCTCTCTATCCATCCTTTTTTTTTTTTTAAATATTGCCTTGCCCTGTCTGACCCTCCCTCCCATCCGCCCGTCTCTCCCTAAGCACCCCAAACACTGGCAGACAAATCTCGTAGTCATCCAGGAGCGACTAGAGCGCCGCCTCGAGCAAAGCTCCTGCTCGTGTTAACAGTTTCCCTCCAACCTGTCTGCTGGTCAATCCTTAATATAATCCCCCTCTATCTCCATAATTCCTCTTCCTTCTTCTTCTTCCCTTTGCCCTTTCTCATTCAGGTGCGTCTCATCTTTGTCTGCACAACTTTCTTCCCTCCTTATCTTTTAACTTCGATCTCCTGTCGTCCAATCTCCTCTGATCTCCGTCTCTTCTCTCTCGCGCGCTTCGGCCCCGTCTCTCCCGCACGTGGCGCCACAAGTAGTGAGCTGCTTTATCTTTCGGATCTTATCAAAAACGTTCACATAAGGTCGCATCAAACGGCTATACAGAGCTCTGTAATTCCCTTTCACCCATTCATGCGCCGAGACGAGCATCTCGACATGCCGCCTTGCGACCATTTTTATCTATTTCTTTTCGAAGGATATTGCTCTGATTAGGCCTCCGTAATGATTTCAAAGTCGAGAAAAATGTTTTCATTTTGCTGAAGATTACAGGATTTTCTGTGTTTACATCCTCTCGCTGATCAAATTAGAGCTTTCGCGGCGTTTCACAGCGGTGTGATAGATGGAGCTCGCAGATCCAAGCACATTCACATCAAAGGGGGTTCTTATCGTATGATGATATGCTCTACAAAGATAAGATGCTGTGATGCGGGTCCCACGAGAGAAGAGACTCAAACCCATGAAAGACGAGCTAAACTGCCTCCTCCTGTTGATACGAGCGACATATTGTCAACACGCAGAGCACGACACCCAAATACGTACTCGCTTGAAGATGTGCAAGTGGCTGATTTAGCAGTGACTATACATAGCGCCCGTGTCAACGTCTCTCACAGGAGACAGTCCAGTTCCGCTCTCACCTCGGCTGCGTAAGCTGCTGCCTGGAAGGAGAAGCCTCCATAAAAGATGAATTTACGAGCCGGCTGTCGCAATCAAATGATCTTCTCATTCATGTTTCAAAGTCGTTCTTCTTCCGAAGAATTACGGCGGCCCAGAGGAGGAGTGGGGGGAAAAGAAGGAGCGTGTGTGTGTGTGTGTGTGTGTGTGTGTGTGTGTGCCCAAGTGTGTGTCTGGTGTGAACTTCTGACTTGTTTCTACCCTCAAAAGACACTCAGTGGGTCAATAAACAAGGACCAACAAGGCATCTTCACTCATTCCTCCTCGATCTCTCTATTTAAAATCGTCACACTCGCGGCTCTTTTCTTTCTCTCCAGTTGCTCTCTAATGCAAACGGAAGCAGACAAACCTTCAACAAGTTTGTAATAATCATCTGATGTTGTCACAAAAAGTTTTGATCCATCTCTGTTTAACCTTCCCTCCATCCTCTTGGCTTGATCCTTGCTGAAAAGGAGGCTTTCCGGATTATTTAATCGTGACCCAAATAGTCTCCCCTCTTCTTAAAAGGCTCCTCTGCTATTTCAGAGGGTTTGAGGTAGTAGCAAAGAGAAGGACAGATGTAACGTAGTGCAGCCCCGCTGGCAACTGAATGCTGCGCTAGTGGTGCTAATTCCCTCTGATGTGTGGACATGAAACTGGATGTTTTACTCAAACCACTGACACTCATTCTCGCATATATGCAGCTGCGGCAGACGCAACAGATCATCCTGGGTCACATATCGCCTGCTTGAGCCGCCCTGTGAACTCACCTGTGAAACAACCACAGCTTCCAGGACCTGTCGCAGACGGATCAGCGGAATTTGAATTTAGCTTTTCTACAATTTGCTTTCCTCCAGTTGTGTGGGATTTGTATAATTCTTTTCACAGAAGATAATTGTGAGACATTTTTATTTTAAGCTGTTCTGACCTTGATGGATGTCAGCTGCTTGGATGTGCAGGGAGGACGTACAACAAAAGCTACGGGGTCACAAAGTGAATCCCACTTGATGGCTTCCTTTGCAATCTCCATGGCAACCGCTGCAACACTCTGGCCCTCAAAGAGCAGAAGTGTCATGGCTGATGAACTTTTCATTTTACCAACATTCTAATTTCCTTTGTCACAATCCAAATTGAGCACGGGAAACCCTGAAGTAGCCATGGCAACGCTGCACTTTCTTCGTTTGACAATTGACAATGGTTGAAATCTGACAACCCTCTCAGATAGGTAGAGAACTCAGATAACCAGCTTTAACAGTTGAATGGTAATAGTCTAGATGATTTTGCTGAGCTGCTTACCTCAATCCCGAGATATTTTTTTTAATTTTACCTGTAAGCTTTATTCTACCTTATTTTATTCTAATGGTATCTATCTCTTTTTTGTGTGCAGTGTTTACACTTAAAGATATTAAAGGATAAAAACGCGTAGTTTATGTCACATGTAGCACCTTACTCTGAGACAAATGGCATAACTGGCAATAAAAGCTTCTCGGATTCTGATTCTGAGATCATCAGCCGCAGGAGGAACAAGGGAGGGATGAGATAATGGCAAAGTACTTGATGTATAAATAGCTTGTGGTAGTAAGAGGACCAACAACAGCAGCTGAGAAAAGAAAAAAACAATCATCTCAAGGATTGTCTCTGTCTCTAAGTTTGCTTGTTTCACTCACTAGGGAGAATTCATAAGATTTACAATCAGTCGACAGCATCTTTTGTCCAATAGATCATCAGCCCGAGAGCCCGAAAGAGCACGAGGGGCCAGAAGGTAACGGCTGTTTAGTTTACACGTGCATGATAATGCCTTTCACTTTCACTCGACCCCGAGGGGTGCCGAGCCACAAAGGTCGAGGACAATAGGCCTGTCATTCAGCCGGTTTCCTGGGCGACCGCACAGCGCACTGACGCCCGTGGGGGTCACTTTCATCGCCGAATCATCCCGGCTGGGTCTAATTGCTGTGTTTGTGTTGGCGCTCCGTGTACACATGCGGACAAATTCCCAGCACAGAGCCAATATCAATCACGCTCATCAGTTGCTGGCCGCCACTCGGTGCTGGAATGTGACGCTGTTTTGTTCTCGTCTCTGCTGCTCATCACTCCAACAACAGAGGCGGCAGCGCAAGTGTTAACGGCGTTCGGCTGCAATATACGCCGGCAACACTCGCCAAAAGGCATCGTCTCTGATGATGTCTTGATTCAGCAATTTCATAACAGCCCCTCGTTCTCCTTTCGGGTTTCCTTCTCATCTCCTCTTTGTTCCTGTCCCAGTGGATTTTAGCATCCCACATGTAACAAAGACCTGAATGATGTGAGGTGAAAGTAACTCTACCATCTGGATTAGGGTCACTTTTCCCCATCGCGAAGTAAACAAGTGTGACTGGACAGAGGAGCCACAGCCTCCTGTGGGAATTGAGGCAGAGACGCTTGGGCTGAAGCGGCTAAACAACCACAGTGACATGTGGAAAGGAACAAGGGGACGTGTCCGTGGTTGAGACTGGAAGTCGTTTGCATACGTTTGACTCATGCCTGGAGAAACAATAAGTAACTTCGGGATTAAGAGTAAATCGTTGACTAATCGTTGCGGCGGTGTGAGGTATTGTCTGATGCAGCCATGAATTGGGGGCTGTGAATTCATAGCACCTGATCTCAAAGTGATCATGCTCCATTTGTATTATTTATTTATTTATTTATTACCAAAAACTCTATCTCTATCTCTATCGTACTTTCATTCTCTCCTGGAACTCCGAGCAGGCACCTGATAGGGATCAGGGCGATGTTGTAGCAATTTCGAAAATATCAAAAGAAGTTTTATGGAGGAGGGGGGGAAATAAAATCAAAACATTCAAGGATGCACCTCTAGCTTTGTGTGAGAAAGCTGCAGATGAAGTTTTGCGCCTTCAACATGAGTGAACAAAGACAGAAATCCTGTTTTCCCTCTGCAGTTTTTCATTGTATAGACTCTGTGTCTCGTATATGTTGCATATTCTCTTCAAGCACAATGACCTCACCTCGACCAGACCAACTTTACTGTCTTTCTATTAATGCCAGAAAATATAAAACACCAAATACTTCAAACCAGAATATGAGCTCACGTGAAAATCTGCACATCCAAGGAACCAAAAAAAAAATACAGAAGGTGATGATGTTTCTCATCCTCCTGCAGTGATGTTTGCTTTGTTATTTCCGTTTTAAAACATTAATGAAACACAATTTCAGCTGCGCATGCTGCAGTCTTTGCGTATGTTTCCCCATCATTAAATGTCATATTCTTCTTTTAAATATAAAGGTGCGATGGCAGCTGTGCAGGTTGTGGTTACACTCTGCCAGCACCACCCAGTGGTCGGTCGTCGCCCCAAACGTCATGTCAAACTTCTGAAACATGCACATTTACGCTATGAAAATGTGGCTTCGCGTTCGTTTGCATGCAGCTGCAACTTTTGCGCAACGAATGCGCACAGACACGCAGCAGCAAGTGTTTGGAGCGATCAGCAGGAATCAGAGCAGGAGAGTGAAATGATCTTCTCCAAATAAGAACTGCACTTCTTACCAGTGAGGTGCCCAACTCCCGATCATCTAGTAGAGAGCGAAGCTGCGTGTCTGGTCCCGGTGAGAAGAGGAGCGCGAACAAAAAAAGAAAAGAAAAAGGAAACACGAGCTGAATATAAATCCTCAGTTCTGCAGCGTCTCTCGTCAGAACTCGACCTTGGTGGAAGTGTTTTTTTTTTTTGTGCAGACTCCTGTGCGCTATCCCCCCGGAGCTCCGGGATCTGTCTGTGCCGGTGGCTCCGCGCCGCACGGCTGTAACCGGACACCGCACCGCCGCGCTGCGCCACAGACAATTCGCCCCCGCTCTATGGAGAGAGGAGGGTTCGGGAAGGCACCAAGCAGAGACAGATAAAAAGCAGAAAAAAAGCCTGAAGTTTAACTAAAACGGGCAGATCTTGTGTGGAAAATGGGAGGAGGAGGAGGAGGAGGAGGAGGAGGAGGAGGAGTGGAGGTGGAGTGCAGCTCCCGGCCTCAGCTGCTCCTCTCTCTCCGGTAGGATGTGTGAGCAGTGTGCCCCCGCGCTGCCTCCGCTCCAGCAGATAGAGACGTGGCAGCGGCGCACAGCTGTCCTGCAGGTGGAGGAGAGGAGAGGAGAGGAGAGGAGAGGAGAGGAGAGGAGAGGAGAGGAGAGGAGAGGAGAGGAGAGGAGAGGAG
>JBBMJM010119807.1:0-14373 GCA_037832705.1 Centriscus cristatus
TTTTTTTTTTTTTTACAAATCGGTTTTTGGTCATTGTAGTTCGCAGTCTCTGCTATGACGATGGGACATATTTTGTGTTTTACATCAAACTTATTAATTCCAGAGGTTGGAATATGTGAATTTTGAAAATGATAACGAAAAACAGAAATAAATCATCAGCAAAACAGATTTGTTTTTACTCGTCAAGTGATTGCATACTTCTTCAGAGACTTTGAATGTTTGCACACCGGGACCAGTCCTACACAGCTCACCTGCAGACACCAGCAGGGTCGAGGCTCCGCTCAGGGTGAAGGAGTGCAGCAGGGACCGGGACCTGATGTTGGAGTTCAGGAAAGCAGCCGAACATCCGACCTTCACCAGTCCCAACCAGAGCCACATGAACATGGGCTCGTTGACGACGAACAGAGCCACCGTGTCGCCCTGGCGGAGGCGCCCGCCCTGCAGCAGCACCCGGCCGGTCTGGTTGCTGAGTTCATCTGCGTCCCGGTAGGTGAAGGTCTCGTCCCTGAAGAGCAGCAGCGGCTTGTTGGGCTGCGACTGCACCAAGTCTGCAAATCGGTCCAGGACGGTGTAGTTGGTCTTCACGTACTTTGTGACTTTTCTTCTTGCAGTGAGTCGAGAGTAGATGTGGCGCACATCCTGGAGGAAGAAGGGAAAGCGGAGATAAAGGGCGACCAGGGCCAAAGGAACCAGCCACAGCAGCATGTTTCCAGCTGGAGGCGCAGACAGAATCCCACAGCACTCTCCCGTGGACTCGGCCCCTCCCTTCTCAGGGCTGTGGGACTGTCAGAGAGGTCCTATTGGAACCAAACGAGATTACTCTGTTTAAATGATGGGCGGGGGGTCAAGGGTCAAAGCCAAGAGTCAAAACAGTGTGGATGTGGTCAAAGCCAAGGTGAAAGAGCTGCAAGGAAAGTCGGTGTGTTGGAGATCAAAAGAAAGGAAAGATTTTACAAAGGTGCGTTAAAGAGGCGTTGCAGGTTTATTATCGCCATTCAATAATAATTCATAAAGTTGGACGAGATCCATTTTTAAACATTCACACTGTGCTGTCGGGCAAGTCCAGGCACCTGTGAATATGATTTTAGAAATGAAAAGGCTCAAAGCTTCTATTAGTTCCCCTAGAAGGCTGAGTCTTAGAAGTCTGTTACATCACCATGGATCCCTGAAGACACATGAGTCGATTTAAAAAGGACACATCAGCAGCAGCAACTGAGGACTTGTTGGAATGTCACTCGTCCACAGGGAGGCGATAATTCACCCCAAAGGTCATTGACAGCAACGATGATCATGAGTATCATGTGATGAAGTGGAAAGTGTTTGTTTGCACACAAGGTGTTGGCCGATGTCTCATGGCTGCATAACCTGTGGGGAGCATGTTTGCTGACCCCTGAGGGCACGTGAACGCCTCTTGGCTCGGGTTTGTGATCCAGGAAGCACCAGCAGTCTGGAGCTGTGTCCTGAGCGGAGCATCCAGACAGCTGACAGACACGTCTGGTCACTGGATCCCAACAAGCAATGATTGACAGACGGAAGAATCATTTAACTGCCACTGAACTTTATTCTTTTGTTTGCAACACATAAATGATTAAACTGGCGGTCCGGCCAATCACAGGAGGGGATACCGGGCCAGCCTACACACAACAACAATACCTTGGGCTGGTTATTTACAGCAGACGGCAGCTCGCTGCAGGTGAAGACAATAATCCACTTACCTCATCTCACTGTGAACCTCAGTGGGGTAAAATAAAAGTTTAAAATGAATGTAACTTACCATCAAGGACCCTTCAGAAGTTCAACGACAGAAACACTGAATTAGTCACACAAGACTAATAGATTTATTAAAATGGAGTGAAAACAATATACAAAAACATAATATAATTTATGTGCAGCATAACTTAAGTTTTACAGAAATACACAGATATAAAACAAAGATCAGTACAAAGCAGCAGTAATTCATGAATAAAAAAATAAATAAAAAAATGAGAGCTCCACACCAGCTCCAGGAGTGGTAAGAAGAACAAACAGTACATCTCCTGAGTGATCAATGTGTAGATAACGTCACACTGGAACGCACCAATAAATACAGTCGATCTGATTCAGACCACATAAACACATGTGTCAGCAGTTTTCAGTCTGTGGAAGGACTATAAAAAATAAAATCCTCTAGCACACAAACCCCTGGTGGTGACGCCCCTCACGTCAGCTGTGCTGGTTGAAGGGGCTGTGGAAGCCGCTGTCCTGCTGCCGCTGCTTCAGCTCGGCAAACAGCGGCCGGGCGCTTCGACCGTACTGCTGCTCGCCCTCCGACCCCGGCGTGGGCTCTCGGCGCCCGCTCATCTTCACTTCGGGGAATTTCTGGGTGTCAGGCATCATCTTTGCAATTTCGTTGTAGACCGTCACGTCGGACAAGTCCGGCGTGGGGCTCCGGCCCTCTCTGAAGTCGGCAGCCGACACGGAGAAGGGCCTCACGGGCTCCACCTTCTTTCCTGAGTAGGACATTCTGGGGAAGTGGAAGCTCAGATCGGAGTCGCTGCTGCTGCAATCCATCCGTTTCTCCTCTCTGACAGGAGGCTCCGCTGCCAGGGAGGGCAGCGTTTCAGCCCCCAGCAGCCCCCTGCTCTTACTCCTCGCGGAGGACGACGGCGCCATGTGTTGACGCGCTCTGTGAGCCGAAGTGGAAGCGGCGGTTTGTGGTTTACGTCCGGGGTCTGCCGAGGTCAGCGTCAGAGGGACAGGAAGGTCCTGGAGGTTCTGCACCGCCGCTGAAGCTTTTTGTGCAAAATCATCATACGCCTTCCCCCTGCGGGGTCTGTCGTGCTGCTGCTCGGGCGGCGCTGGTGGGTCCTCGGTGACACCTGCGCTGCTGCCTGGAGGACGAGGACGTCAGTCAGGTTATCGGTGCATCAGATCCTAAAAGCAGGTTTTAAAGGGACTCACTGGGTAGACCGTAGTTCTTCCCTGGTTTACTTTTGAAAGGCGTCTCCAGGACTTTGGCCATGGCCGCCAGCTTGCTGGCTGCATTCATTATTTTCTTTTCCGCCCTGTGGAAGACAGGAGACCAGTCCACCGACCTGACGGAGCACTCTGGAGCTGTGGCGACGCCGGCGGATGTAACGGGGGACTCTTACCCTGTCGTCTTCCCCCCGTCCTCCAACAACTCCTGCAGACAGGTCAGATAGTAGTGCCTGATCTTCCGGGCGGTGTCCTGCCTCTCCCGTTGCACCTCTGTGCGGATCATCTCTGCTGCCCGCTCCCGACTCTCCTGGATGTAACGCAGCATGTCTCCTGATAACAAACCAGAGGTCAGAAGTGGCTTCGACATCCCACCATGTCCCAGACCGGCTGAAGTCTTCACTGGTAAACGCGACTCAGGTCTGGTCTGTTCCAGGTGACCAACCTCTGATCTTCTCTATAGTCACCAGGTACTGCTGCTTCATTTCCTCCAGGCCCTGCTGAACGCTCTGTTGCTGATCTGAAATGCTGGAAGCAGAAATACTGAGTGTGAGTCATCGTTCACCAGTGTTCAGAGCATCCAGGTCGTCTGCAGCAGAGATCGTACGTCTCTACGAGCAGGTTGGTCAGTCAGCCTGAACGGATCCGACTGCACGGAACCAGCAAAACAAACAAACAAACAAGTCACTTGTTTCTAGACATTTGTCTCTTGTTCCAAGCAAATTCACTTAATAAAACATTCCAATACATTTAAAAAAAATACAAAAATCTGCCAGTGGAACAAGATTTTTTGCTTGTAAAAAATAAATAAAATAAAATTTAAAAAAAAATCAGCTAATAGCTGAAGATTTTTCTAGTTTTTAAAGTGACGAATGTCTAAAAACGAGACACATTTTCAGGTGACGTGTCCTAATTTAAGTACAAAGAGATTTTGTGACTAGAAATTAGACACTGATTAGAAACAAGACAAATGCGAGGTTTCAAATCAGGACCTTTGAAAACATTTGTTCTGGGATGATAAGAACAACAGAAATGAATATACAAAAACACAGTGACGGACTGAAGGAAACACACAAACCCTGATTCCTCTCGGAGTCTCTTCACTTCCTCCAGCTGCTGCAGATGTTCTTCTTTTTCCTTTTGTAAAATCCTTTCATGCTCGTCTAGAACCAACAGTGGTGTGTTACGCTAACGGAGTCCCAAAAAGAACTCAATCGACGGATGTTCCCAACGTTCCCTAATAAATACCTTTGAGATTCTGCATCGTGGTTTTGTGCTTTCGAACGCTCTGCTGCAGATGGCGACAGGCTACCTCCAAGTGTTTCCGCAGCTCCTGATTCTTCTTCTGCCACTTACTCTCCACACACTCCTTCCTCTGGACGAAGGAGGCTGGAGACAGACAGAAGAACCACACACTTATATTCTCTTCTGTCCTCAGCAGAGTGGGATGGGACCGACATGGACGGGGAAGATGGTGACGTACTTTGCAACATGCTGATTTCTCTTTCGTGCTGTTGCTGTGTTTCCTTTAGCGCACGGGTCAACTTCTCCTCACTCATCTGTTGGAGGAACAACCGACAGTCATAAAGGAAGAAGAAGATACACAATACAAAGACCACACAGTCACACCATCAGCAGCAGCGTTCAGGACTTCAGTGTGTCGTACCGTCCCATTCATTCCAGTCCACAAGAGTCCAGACACAACTTGTCACGCAACAGTGTAGTTCAGGCTGACGACTATAGACTATAGACTACGTACTGCATACTACTTTAGTACATACTGGGTACTACTGCCTTAGTATGTACTGTACAGTACTATATACTACATACTACCAGCACTGTCAGGTTTCTTTCCCTCTTTTCCTCCTTTCCAAACAGCCAAATGTGAAATAAAACGTACTTTCTCCCACGCTTTCTTGGCCTGCGACACGGCTCCTTTCACCATTTCCGTGCAGGAAGTTTGGATCATGTGTGTTATTGTTCCCTCTTCAGCGGCGTGCTGAGCAGATTGAGGATCTCTGAGAAGCTGTGTCTGCACCTCTGCTAGCCCCGTCAGGATTTCTGCACGTAAGACCTCCTTGATCTGCTGCCTCTGAGCTTGTTGGGTCTCGGCTTGCTGACGCCTCCACTCCTCCTCTTTGGCTTGGACCATCTGCTGCAGCTTGGCCTCCATCTGCAGGAGCCGCTCCTTCTTCTGGCCCTTGGCGTCCTCTCTCGCCCATCGTAAAGCCCCCTCCAACTTTTTCTGCTCGTCCTGCAGCTTGGCTTGGTATACTTGCTCATTGCGAACCTGGATGCTGGAGATCTCCTGCTGTTTGTCTCGGTTCCAGGCCGCCTTAGCTCCGGCCAGCTCCACCTTCAGCAGAGCAGCCTGCTCTCTCCTCGCCTGCTCCAACTGGCTCTGGAGACACACCACCTCCTCCCGGAGAGCCTCCAACTGCTGCACCCCCGACTCCTCCCATTGTTTCTGGTGCTGCTCCTCTGCTGCTTTCAGGGCCTGAGATACCTGACACACATTTAAAAAAACAGATCAGAAGCAGTGACACGAACATCTGTCAAATATGATACTGTCCTTCTTTCCTCGTCCATGACCAGCGTCGTGTCTGCGCTCCGACGTACCTGTGCTTGTCCTACACACATGTATTGATGGTTGTGGCGTTATAATTTGAAAAATCTAACGGATTCTCTGTGTTGTATTGTGTGAAACCTCCGGTCTGAGCGCTCTGCTCTGTGGGTTTTGATGCATCTCAGCCGTGGCTGCGCGCATCGAAGAGATCCAATCTCTAGTGGGACGTCCACAGTGGTCAACCAGCGCTGTAAATTTGCCTCAACCAACATGAAGCTGTTGTACCAGTTGTACCTGTTGTTCAGTGTTTCTCTTCACTTGTTCTGTCCATTTGTCCTTCTCTTTCTGAAGGGCAGCCTGGTATTCCGGTGATGAGGTCATGTCTTCGATCCAGCGGTCGTGGGCCCTGCTCACTACTCCTTCAACCTATAATAACATCACTCACAAGTTGGTAAACCAATATTTGTTTTGGGGGCTTTTCTTCTCAGTGTGCAGGTTCTTTTTTTTCATTTAATAAAATTATTAAGTTTCACACATAGACGTTGATGAAACTATGATGACAACAGTGTTTTTCCACGACACAGTTCCAGTTGCGGGAGAACCAGAGACGGAGCAGGACACGAACGCTGATGTACTGATTCACTAAACATGTGCCCTGAGGGACCTTCAGAGGTTTAAACTGTAGATGAGTTTAAAAATATGTGGAGCTTGTTAACAGGAAGTGCCGCTGTCCCCACCACGACGGTTTCACGGACTGTGGCCAAGCACTGACCTGTTTGGCCATGTCCTCCAGGTGTTTCTCGTGAATCTCCCTCTGCGCTTGTCTTCTGGCCTCTTCCACAGCTCTGTGTGTCATTTTGTCAGCTTCCAGCTGCAGCTCCAGTTTCTGTGCACTGAGCCTGGATTCCAGCTGCTCGGCCGTGATGGTCCGACCGCCGGCCCCGGTCTCCTCTGTCTGGCAGGTTCCTTCAGCTGTCACCCTCATTTTTGCTCTCCTGGCCTCCTCCAGCCTCTGGAACCAGGTCGCCTCAATCTGCACAGAAGAAGGAATAAAATCATCTGACTGTCGGTTAAACTCCTGCTTGTTCTTTGAGAGTTTTTAGAGGATCATTTGTAAAACTCATACCTGCTGCCATTCTTCTTTACACGCAACTCTGGCTGATTTCACCTGCTGCTGGATCTCAGCCGCCTTCTCCTTGGACCAGAGAGCTTTCAGCTGGGTTACAGAGGCCTCATGTTCAGCCTCCAGGTCAGCTCGCAATTTCTCCAGAGCTGTGATACAGTCTTCTTTCATCTTTTGCTGAAATTGACAGTCAATCCATAGACGATGAATTCTTCTCTACTATAATCCACAGTCATACAGTGAGAACAGACGAAGATTCATAATGTAGTGGAATACGACCCACGCTTCATACATACTGTACATCTCACTTGTCTGCTAAACCTCTAACCACCACAGGATGGCGACACTAACACGCAACTTGACTCACTTTGTATCAAACCCTCTCATACTAATCACTGGCTGTGGCCGACTCTATGGGAACGTGGAGCTGTGTACTGCTCCACGTGTCCTCCTCCCTGACCGTCTACATCCAGAACTCCTCATCCAGCATCATCCCGGACATCAATAAACGCCCTGCTTGATCTTACTGGAGCCAAAAACACCCTAACACCCCCAGTGAATGACAGTGATTGATCCAAACCCGTTCCTGAGTGTTATACCTCATTTGTCAGGATGTTTTCCTCCAGCATGTCCTTCTCCTTGCAGACAGATATGTAACACTCTTGTACAGCCATCATCTGATCACTGACCTGAGTCAGCTGAGTCCTGAGCAGGAAACAATAAACACAGTAAGAGAGCTGCGATGTTGCCCCCCCCACCACCACCACACCTGTCAAGATGCAGGTCGGATACAGGGACTTACTGTAGTTGTTGAACAAACTGCTCGTGTTGCGCGGTCAGCTGCTCGATCATAGCATTGTGTTCTAGCATGAGATCTGCTTTGACTCTGTTCACGACGTCATCTCTGTGCTGCTGATGAATCCGCTCAGATCTCCAGGAACAAAAAGAAATCATACGTATAAAGGCAAACATACAGAGATGTGAGCAAAAAAAATAAAGTTAAAAAAAACCCTCATCTGTATCTTACCGCGCGGCAGCGTCCTGCTTTTCTTGGTCCAACTCCTGAATCATCTCCCTCATTTTGGTGCAGAGCTCCAGGTTGGATATTCGAACTTTCTCCTCACTCTGCTTCTGCTCTATAATCTTCTTTTCAAGCACCTACACGTGATGGCAGCAGCACAACAGGCTTTTATTCCTCCGTCAAAACAGAACTACACATGAAAACCCAAATACCAACAACCAACCTCCACTTGTTCCTGTAAGTAGACTTTGTCTTCCCGCAGCTTCTGGAACTCTCTGGGACTTTCTCCAGTCGGGTCGACATGTTTGATCTGGCTGGTTTCTCTTATCTGTGGACACAGACACAAAGTTTAAGATGACCTCGTACTAACAGACAGGCATCAGAGCCTTGTTGTGAACCAGGAAATGACATTAATCTGTAAGGCTAGTTTACTTTTCTCACCTACTAACAACTGAATAAAAGAAACGCCCTGGTCTTTGGTACACTTCAGTTTACTTATAAAAACGCTGTGACGTGGAGAAGAGTCCTCACCGAAGAGCCGAGCTTGGCTTCCTCTAACTGGGTCTGCAGCTCATTCACTTGGCCCTGACAGCTCTGCAGTTCCTCCTGCAGGTAACTGATCCTCTGTCGCTTTCCTTTCAGACTTCCCAAGCAGCGCTGCAGCTCTAATCGTAGCAGGCGCAGAGCCTCTTCCTTGGGCAGCTTCGACTCCAACAGGTTCGCCAGGGCGCTACTAAAAACATTTGGTTCTGATTATTATTGGTGAAGAGAATCGAGTTAAAGTTAAAACAAGTACCGGTACATTGGAATTATTGTGTGTGTCCCTGAGTCAGTAACAAAGTAAACTATCTAATATATGTGAAATAAAGTGAAAAGAAACGAAACCGTGAAAGCACAAATGAAATTGAAGTAGTGACACTTCAGTAAAAGAACTGATAAAAGCACTCACAACGAAGACGGACAGTAACAACGATGTGACGATATGGTTTCATACCTGTGGACTGTGCCATTCTTGCTGGTTTTCTTCAGTCCCAAGTCCACACAGGATTCCGACAGGTGGTTCTCTGAATCACTGCTCACGTCGAGTGCAATCACGCCGTATTTCACAGCAGATTCATACAGATTAATCTGCTCTTTCAAATCGTCCAGATCCTCCTTCAGGCCAAAATGCAAAGTACAGCGTGAATCATATAACGACTTGAAACGAAAACACTTGTTGAAACCCTGAAACTGGAAACGGGGAAACCTGCAAACCTGTAAGACTTTATTCATGTTTTCACTCAGGGTCTTCGCTGACTGAGCCTGCTGGAGTTTGATTTTCAACTGACTCATATCCTGCACAGAACCTTGACAAAGAGAGCCCCGACAGAGGAAACGATGTAGTCATGGAAGTCATAGAAGTATATTTAAAAAGCTGCCCCAGTCATCCACTCACTTGTCTGCAGCAGCTTAGCACACTGTTGTTGGCTCTCCTCCAGACGCTGGGTGAGGGTGTTCACTATGCTGGCTCTCTCCAGCTGCTGTTCTTCTCGGTGTCGCTCCAGCTGCTTCACCTGCTCTCGTAACCTCTGGCCGACATCAATCTAAAAGCAACAAATAAACTAGTTCATCAGCTTTGTTTTCACATAAAAAACTCAAAATGGCATTCGATTATAAAAATAACTGGATAATTCATTCAATCTAGGGAATATTTTCCCATAAGTCCTTTCTCTCAAACTCAAACCTTCTCTGCTCATGTGCAGATGTAAACGGATCCTCTTTCTATTCGTGTGTACAATAGGACTGACTCTACTATATAAAGAAAGGGGGAAAACACAACACAAACAACTTTGTCATCTGTTAACACAAAAATCGAATGTTCCCGACCTGTTCGCTCAGAGCCTGAGCGGTTGAGTCCAGCTTCTGCTGTACGACCAACAGCGCGGCCTCATGCTGCTCCTTCATCACAGCGAGGTCTCTGTCATGTTGCTCCCGTGCTCGGGACAGTATGTCGGAGCGACGCAGTTCCAACATCTGCTGCTTCATGCTGTCCACTGCGGCCTCAGCAACCCTCTGCTTCTTTGTGTTCTGCAGCCACAACAACACACGTCCCGTGTCAAAGCCTGTTCCATCAATATGTGCCAACACAAACTAATCCGAGTGACATCTCTCTAATAAACGATTCAACAAAATCATGACGTATGAATTGGCTGTATAGTAACACTACTTACGGTTCCGTTGTCAGTTTGTTATCGGGAGGAAAGGAATAACTCACCTCCTGGTCTCTCTCATTAAGAGTCTGTATTTGCTGCTCCATTGATTTCACTTTGTTCTTCAGTGTTTCCTCCCGTTCCTTCGCCTCTTCAGCCATTCGATTTAATTCCTTCAGGCTCATGGCTAAGCCTTCTTTTTCATCTGTATAGATTTAGATTCATTTTGTTATCTGTTAAAAAAAAGGGAAGGAAACACAAGGCCGGCATACAATTCTGTGTTTTGTAAGCCACAGCGGGGCACACAGACAATCATTTATGATATTTTTCATCTCACTCAGTGGCAATAATTTGAGTGAAAAAACAAATAAGAACTTATAAATAAATAATACTCAGTTAAATCTGTTATGTTGCTGTTCGCGTGAAGCAAAGCCATAAGTAAAGCCGTTACCTTTGGCGATTGCAGACTGATGTTCCTGATATCTCAAATTGCGTCTTGAATCTTCCAGTTTCTGCTCCAAATCTTCAATTTGCCGTTGTTGAGCCTTTCTTAAAATCTGTAGCTGAGCGAGCTGCTCCTTTTCAGCAGTTTCTGAATAACAACACGAATCACAAACAACAGTGAGCCCGACACATGGTAACATGACATGAAGAAAACATCCTTCGAGGCAAAACGATTCCAATCAGACGGTGTCCGAAGGAGAGAGCACAGCTCTCTGCTGGTGCTCCAGACTGCAGCTTACGTTGTGTTGAGTCCAGGTATTCTCTTTGCAGATGGTCAAATTGAACATCTTGCTGCGTGGCCTGGGAGTTAAACATCTGATGGGCAGGAAGGTGAGGATGGTAGCTGACTTTGTGCTGATCTGCCGCTACAGACCTTGAATTCTGAACATGAAAACACAGAGGAACAGTGTGTAGAAATTAAATGACAAGGAACAAAATAAAACTGTACAAGATGCAGCCTGACACACGAAGATTTCTGAGGGAAATAAATAAAGGCAAAGGAGAGAATTACATACACATTTCGTGAATATTTATGTAAATCGACTGATTGTTTCTACAGTTATAAGAGAATAAATCTGACGAGAGTAAAAGTGACAGATCCCAAAGTAAAAAAATTCCACTCACTTGAAACAGATTTTTTTGATTGTTGTTGTTGTGTTGTTGTTGTTGTTGTTGTTGTTGCTGCTGTTGCTGTTGTACTGTATTATTGTAATTGTCCAGACTTCCTCCTCCTCCATTGTGTTCCACATTGTTTCTCAGAGGGTAAGGTTGATTCTCGTACGTTTCATCTCTGGAGAAATCATTGTTCTCTGCGGAATATTCTGTCCCCACCCTGGTGTGGGGGTAATCTCTGAACTGGTGCTCGGGCAACTGTTGGTTCCAGGTGTGAGCCAGAGGTTGACTTTGAGGATGATGCTGATCTCCGTATCCATGAGAGCCTTGATTGTACTCTGCATCAACATTCTGTGGAGGGAGATTAAGAGTATTTTTAGTATAAATTTAAAGACCACAACATGTCAGAGATGACATGCCAGTGCCGTACCTGTTCATGAGAAGTCGGCCTTGGATGTTCTGACCACTGCTGAGTCCGTGGGGACTGCGGGCTGGGTGCAGATAAGAGAGAAGAATTATGACATTACAGTGCTACTTTATGTCTGCCTGAAAGACCAACAACAGCCAGACCGTGTTACCTGTCGCCAGTGTTTTTATGGCTGCAGGAAGAGTATTCCAAGGAGGAGTCTCCGCTGAGCTCCAGCATGTCATCCGGCAGCTCGTTGAGCAGTCGGTGGAGCTGCAGAAAAACAAATGGAATGAGTCACCACGCTAGTGTCGAAACTGAGTCATTCACTATCACTGAAGAGAACGGCAGAGAGAGAAAGGGAGACAGACTATGTATCATTCTTTTTTTGCTCCTATGTGAACCAAAATGTAAGTTTTCTCATTAAATATCCTCAATTTTGTTTGTAAAATCCCATCACCGCACATACTACAAATTACTGATGTGCAAGTCTTTTCTAAAAAGGGATCTACATGGTATTATGGTACTTTCTAACAGACAAAAGGCAAATTCTCCTTTACGTCAGGAACAGATTGACTTGTCAGGCTTCACTACCAGTCGACAGAAGAAACAGAATCAGCTGGACTTACTTCCCTTAATGACCGTTGAATATTCCTCAAGTCCTTCACAGTGTCCTCAACCAAAGGACCCATGATATCCCACTTACACGTTTAAAAAAACTAAAAAAAACTACACTTTGCTTTACCCACAAAGAAAAGACATGTTAGGCAACTTCCTTGCCTAACATCTCAGCTGAGAGCTGTAAAACATCCAAAAAGTGTGTGGCATGTTGTCGTCTCCCTGTAGTTTGCTCCAAATAAACACCATTGTTTAGACAGACATATAGCAAGGCTAACTGGAGCAGAAACATTCCAACTACTGGCCACGAACATTTTCCACTTGACCAACTTGTGTAGAATACTAGACTACACTCATAAAAAAAATCAAGACTCCAATTATTCAAAAATCCAATTTGTTGTAGACCATTCTGTCTTCATCGGAACTGGTCAAGAGCAGGCACAGGCTACGACCTACATAGAAAGTTGATAAACGACTTGCAGAGCTGTTTTCAGCATGACACACTGGGAAGAGGTTTTCCTTCAGCCAATAATAGAACAAGATCATTGTGCAATAGAATGGAGACATGGCAAAACAGCCTGTCTGCTCTGGCTGTAGGTGGTGCTTTAATATTCTGGAAATACTCTTCTGGATTGCAAACATCAACGTCTGATCTAAATCTTACAGTTTTATCTGACCTTACATCTGTTTTACGATGCATCAAATATGTGCTACCTCTTGCTCTCTTGCATAGTCATCCTGGTCGTATTCCTCCTCGTCGCGTTGGACTTGAAGAGCAGCAGCGTCAAAGTCCATGGACATGATGGCGAGTAAAGCTCTACATGGGGGGAGAAATAAAAAAACAAACTTCAGAAAAGAGCATAGAAAAAGAATAGAAAGTTAGCTAACTCAGAGGGTGCAAACGAAGTTCCTTTCAGCTTGGGTCGCATTGCTTTCCGTCCATGACATTCAACAGGTTTTAATTTTACAACTTGTAAAATTAAAACCAGTGGACCAGGTGCTCCACAACGTTTCTGACAGAACACAAACGCCTGTAACTGCTAGCTACATTAATGTTTACAGTACACCGCCATGGCACTAGCTAACTAGCGCTAGTTTATTCTAGGTGGCTAAGTTAGCTTGACACAACAACAGAGTCGGACATAGGACAGAAGCGGATGAATCCGCGCCTGTTTAATTAGAAACCACACTTACACCCACCAGCCAGGTATAAGTTTAACGCCACTTCTGCCGTGACTTGGCGAAGCAGCACAATTCGTAAAGCACAAAGCTAACACGGTAAACGGTTAGCTTCCTCTTTAAAAGCAGCAGACTCGCCCACTTTGAAAAGTCGCGCGCATTGGCAGCGCCAAACCCCCATCGTGGACCCGACCAGTACCACACGAACAGAACACAAACACGGATTTCACCTAGCCTCAGATATCATCGTATGCGACCTCCCTTCGCTATCAGATTTGTATTTGACTTCACTCGGAAGCAACACTGCTTCTTCAAACTGCCGTACGCACTGTCGCTACATACACGAACACATGTATGTGTCCAACAAGATCATTTCAAGGAAATGTCCTTTCACATCAAGGACAAAAATAAATTAAATAAATCAAGTACTGCAAATAGAGAAAAAAAGGAAAAAAGAAACAATGTAGAATATCACCCCAAAACACATAATTATTTTAATCTGTTAATTTTGTTCATATTCATATTCTTGTCACGCAGCTTGAAATGTGAATTTTCATGGGGGATTAAAAAAATCTATCTAACATAAATCAAAAAGATTTTATTAGTTTTATTTTACATATGTTCTGGTTTACAGTTATTTCCCCCTGGCCATAAGACTACTAATGGCCAAATAAACCCCCACCCTATGGACAAGAGCGCTTAATTTTCCCTTGTGTACTTTTCTGCACTTTTCCCTTATGTACTTTTCCCTTTTTTACTTTTCTTTTCACTTTTCTGTGCAATATAATTATCTGTGCAATACTGAATTCTGCTGTTTTATATTGTTTTTATCTATTTTTCTCTATTATTTTTTTATTTTATTTTTTATATTATTATTTATTATATTATTTTGTTCTGTTTTTCTCTGTTGTTGTTGTTCCTCTGTTGCACTCAAACACTCTTACGGTGAAAAACGGGAAGCCACGACATTTCGTTGCCGAAAAACCTCAATGTTTTCTGTGCAATGGCAATAAAGAAAGTCTTAGTCTAAGTCTAAATCTACAAATTAATCATGTGCAGTCAGATTGGTGAATGGCAGTGTGTTGTGTGACGTCACATCGACGCCGCCCGTTTTCCTATCCCGACTTCCGGGTTTGTGCCGCTGCAGCTCCATCTGTTTCTGAGTCAGCTGCTCTGTTTCTCCGCGAGCTCAGCGACACG
>JBBMJM010119826.1:0-14372 GCA_037832705.1 Centriscus cristatus
GTCAGAGTAGAGGATACAGAGAATAGGGAAAGATGGAAGATGATGATTCGCTGTGGCGACCCCTGAAGAGGGAAAGCCGAAAGGAGAAGAAGAAGAAGAAGTAAATGGAATCCTTCAATAATAGAAGTTCATTTATTTACTATTTACCAATAAGATGGAGGCGTGTGCACACGCAGTGGCTACTCTCTCATCCGGTAGATCTGTGTTTTTCGTGTCTTGCACCTTCGTGTATTTGCTCGGCACTTTTGTGTTCGTTAAACTCAAGGCGCACATATACCCGTGAGTTTCTGCTTATGTCTCTATTGTTCTTTCCTCTTAATGATATGGTTAAATTTAGTCAGTATATTTATCAAGTTAGTTCTTAATTTATAGCACTATTTATATTACGGTTAGTACTAGTCTAATTTATGCACTATATAATTTTTTTGTACTGTTTGCACCGTGTGTTGAGAGGTCTGTAATTTCATCTGTGTCATCAATCACTTATACACAGTATATTTGACAATAAAGTCGACATGACTTGGACAGCAGTGTACACCCAGGACGAGTTTCTCGCTCATTGCAGGGCCACTAGTCACGCACACATTACCTACCTATTGAGATCATTTTGGTTATCCTGTTATTACAATGTGTGTACACAAACAGGATGAACTGCCAACCTGTTAGTCCAATAGTCAGTGAGATTTGCGGTATGTGTTTAAGGCGTTCTTTCATAGAATGTTGCAGTATCTTTCTTTTTGCTCAGTGGGTGGAAAAACACCAGCACTTAAACAAATAAGAGGGCAATGGACCCACAAAAAGAAATGGCACAGCAGCTGTCATCAGCCTGCAAGTGAACACTGCGGCCATATCTCTTAAATCAACTGTGGCTCACGTTCTGACAGATAGTGATATCACTGTCATGCTGTCACCATACATACACATCATAGATCATAGGCATCAAATCTGAGGAATTACAGAGATTTATTGTACCGATGGATTATTGTTACATACATACATCACACTATCAATTGTAGGGTGTTGTTTTATTTATACGGTGTATTTCCATACCATTTATACAGTTTTATATGTCAAAAACCTAACCAGAAGTCAATGTTAAAAATGGTTTCATGTGGTCCCAGTCACTGTTAACACAACGGATCAGACAGCGTTGCCATTGTGACTGGTTGTGAATGATAACGGCAAATGACAAATGTAGTAAAATCATTTTCCCAAAGGAAACCTCGAATTGAGCCAAATGCAGGGTGGTCAGCCAGTTGACTTGATGTGCTGAGAGAGGGGCGGGAAAAAAAAAAAATCCCTTCAGTTTATGCAGATAGATTTGCTTGGTAAATTAAAACCTTGAAAATAAACTATAGGAAAACAGAGCGTCTCTGATCAGTCCAATTGGATACGGCATCACTGCGCCTAGTGACATATTGTTGTCACCAGATTAAGGAAATTATTGTGTGTGGATACATCATCAAAACATGGCAGAGGCAAATTTGATCAAGAACAGATGTTGAATTAATTGGTTTTGAGGCTGATTACATTAATGCTTTGAGTTTATTAGAGAGACAGGCAAGTAATTAACACTGTTCCTCCATCTCACGTTGGTAATGATGCCTTACACGTTTGTGTGTGTGTGTGTGTGTGTGCGTGTGTGTGTCTGACACAAACTGGCTAAAATAAATGTTGCAAATATGGTTCTGGTTCGTGTTGTTTACTGAAAATGATGTTTTTGAGCTGCCGTTCCCTACAGTGTTCTCAGGAGGTCTTAGTCCAACAAAATATCTCACAGAAAAAGAGGGGACAGAGGGGTTGATGCAGAAACACGCTACCAAAGGAACATTTCATTTGTTTTCCATGTTGGCACGCCTTTGTTGTTTGCCAGAGTCTTTCAGTCAGGCTTGCTTTCAATTTTCTGTCTGTTGACTTTTGAGGAAAACCCACACTCAAAAATAGATGTGTGAAGTTACAGTTCAAACTAATGCCTCGCTCACACAACAAAGAGCTCCGTCTAGATGTTTAAAATGTGGGCTGTGCCAGATTCCAGTGGGGAATGACCACCATTAATAAACCAGCGGTAACCAGACATGTTGCACAGAACGCAGTACAGAAGTTAACAAGAGAAGAAGAAGCAATTATTAAGACACAGGGTTGCTGAAAATGTCAGCAATCAGTTCAAGGAACAGAACTTAAGTTCCTATATGAAATTGACCCGTTGCCTTCTTAAGTGGTGTACTTTTTTTCCCCCACAAAAACATTATTTGCAATTTTTAAAAAAATTCAAACTTCCACACAGGTGTTGCTGTTGGCGTGTTCACCCCGTGTTTGCTGCCCATCAAACTATCTGGGGACTGATATGCAGAGGTATTATTACCTGTGGTTTTAACCTTTAAAATGTGTCTAATTGACCTGCATCCTAAAAGGAGGGTTGAAGTTATTGCCAGAGAAATGTTCTCACCCAACTGTTAAGTGAGAGTTTTAAAGCTAATGTCAGTGCACTCTGTGAACATGTGATGTACAGTTTGTGTTCCAGTCCGTCATCCACAATGTGCCTTTGAAGTCATTTTAGCGGCGCTAGTTCCTCCTAATTACCCCGAATGCAGAGGATCAGATACAAATTTAATGTTTTAAGTGTGTGTTCGAACAAAGGCTTCTGATGCAACCATGAGTGTCTGCATCCACCGAAGAGAACCATATAGTGTCCAATTATATATCCTGTATATCCAGTTATATATATAGTGTCAGAAGTTTAAGGGGGGAAAAAAACCTTGCAGTTTATCTATCGACATAAATGACTACATTTATTTTTACTCATTTTCACATTGCACATATAAACCCCATACTAATCAAATATTATTGTCTGGTAAATTACCAAAGTAGAAATATTCAGCTCACTGGTTAGTCCTACATTCAATCTGAATTTGCAGCCATGTTCAGATGTTTACAGGCCCAATTAAAATGGTACAGAAGTCATTGCGATCAGCAGCAACCCGCCACAGATCATCTCCCCTCTAATTGGAACATTATGGGGGGGGGGGGGCTGTAACAGACTGGGTGGCCTCAATACAGCCTCTAATACAAGGATGTAAACTACAGGTCTAGTCGATACTACATTTGGCCATAGATCCTGGTCTGTTCCAACTGTGTCCCAAAGGGTCAAGACCAATAGTGAATCCCTTGTAATATTATGGCTTTTACCAAACATACACATGAATAATAAGTGTTCTTGGGCTAAAAGAGTTAAAAGTGACTTCACATGGTGCTGCCTCATTGTTCATTAGTGCTTCATGTTTAATGCAGCATCAACACAATGCTTTGTGTTGATGATGCTGAAAAAAGGTGTCCATCCTGATGGACACAAACAGTACAAATACATGTGAGGAGCAAGAATAAGAATTAGAGACCCTTAAGCATCATGCAACATCACAAACTTGACGTTTTATGTCCACAAATGAACCAGATTTTCAGGGGAGATATTTTCAAGTCATTTTCTACTCGTTGTGAGTCTCTCAGATGGTTAAAACGCCTGCGACTTGAGGGGGGAAAAGCATCCTGAATGTGAGATGAAGTGACAGAAGTCAGCAGACGAGCTGTTGATCATGGATTTCACAAGTGGCCAAAATTACTTTGAGTGTCAGAATCTTGCAGCCGTAATCGTGACAAGAGAAAAGAGTTCAGTTTGGCTGATTGTACCAACTATTGTTCAAATTTCTCGGGAGTCAGTGGGAGGTGAGCTACCACTGAGTCGTTAGCCCACAAAATGCAACCGCCTTTACATATAAAAAGGTAATTTATGCACAGAAAATGACGCCAATAGTCTTTGTTCCTTGAAGGAGGGAAAGAAAAACCAGCAGCTGAACACTGCAGCGGGATTCATGGCAGAGCAACTCAGACAGACCCTGGAAAGAATTACCATTATGATATTGTTTATTTAAAGCAGTATGATTATTACTGGTATGCAATTTGGTTTTGTAATAACAATTCAAGTAGGATTGATCATTTATTTGCTCTCTGGGACAGAGTCATTGGGAGTCTGAATTGAACATAAATGTATAGAGATGGAGTCGCGAGGTGTTTTTGTTTTTGTACGCACCAACAGCTTCAGGTTCTATAATTCAGGAAATGTAAAAGCAAAACAAACAGCAATTGTTACAGCCGTCAAAAATGAATGACACAAAAGTTAAAGTTAGTTACACATTCCAGAGAAAAGTGACCCAGTGTTTAAGACAAACATGGTTGATTTGTTGAAGGATGAGTGGGTTTGTTTTGGTTTAATGAAATAAATAAGAATGCTTTGGATACTACAGCCTGAAGTTTCAAAAGTCAAAAGTCTCTGAGGGCACCAACACGCCCCCACAACGACGTGGCAGGTGTGAAACATTTTAATGATTTGACATCATTTTATCTAATTCCCTGCACGGAGTGTGTTCAAGAATGAGATAAAAATGATGATGCAATCCCTCAGGGTTGTTCACACTTTCTACAAGTCGCTAATAATTGCAGTGTCACCACCTTAGTGACCTGAGCCTGCTGGAAAGCCTCACAATCCTGTAAAAATTGAACTCAAAGGCACAGATTCCTCCAGGGAAATAATAGAGCAACACTAACCAGGATAGACGGGGGAAAATGACCACGCTGTTGTTCATATTCTTCACTTGGACTTCAAGGAATACATGTGAACTGTTGAAACCTATACATAATAGCAAACATGAACATCTGTTCTGACCACAGAAGAGAGACCTATTGAGAACTCAGAACCACGCTGATCTGGGCAACTTTTGTAGAATTTCAGGACTTAACAGCAGTGGCCAGAATTCTCTGATGTATAAACCCTTTTTGGAATTAGGCCACGTTCGTCAATGGGACCGACTAAAGATGACTGATTACGATTACGTGCTGTATCGTGACTGGACCGTTGCAATTTTGGACATAATTTCTGAGAAGGTAATGCTTATGTGGCATTAATCATAAGGATTATGTGAAGAACGTCACCATCACAGCAATCAACCACAAACATCAACAACTGTTACGTGAGGTCTCGTCATTCAGGGGTTATTCTTCCCTCCACTTAAGTGATTCACATTGTTCAGTTAGTAATTTGACTTGGTTAGAACATTCCTAAACTGTGAATTGTGTTTCCTGCCCACATTGACGTATTTCTGTTGCAACAGAAGGACAAGATTTGATATACCACAGTTGAAATAAACCAACATGATCTTTGATACTACTATTAATGCTGGTAAGCATTTACCAGAATCAGAATCATTTCACTGAAGAAAGCAGTCATTTTGGAGAACGGAAATATTTCACATAACCTATGCTTATTGAAATGCATGAACAGAAAACACTTTCCAAACCACCTCTGTGAAGAATCTGTGGAGATGTGACTGCAAGTCACGATGTTAGAGCACGTCTCTCTCTTCATTCATGCACACTTACAGCTATTAATTGCATCTTAACCCATCTGTAAAATCATAAGTCAGTCTGGGCAATGTGATTATTATTAATATGGATTCCAGTGCCACTGATCTATCCAGCCGTTGAATATGTAATATATTATAAGTTTTAACACAGGGGTGCCAAGGATTTGCCAGATCAGATTAAGGGCTATGCACTGTAAAGTTTGTGCTGATTGGCTGAAATAACAATGCATTACTGTGTAAATGACATTTTTAAACTAAAGATGATACATTTTTTCTGTTTTCAGAATTGGCTCGTGGATTTAAATGGGTGTTATAAATTGTGAAGGAGAAGAACATGCAGACTCTTTGTTAAGATTCAGTAGCTGCCTGGATTACTGGCTGTCGTGCAGGTGAGTAATGGATTTTCTGGCACATCAAAATCCATCATGTGAGTTTGTCAATGAGCATTATTTGTACAAGATGAGATCCAGAGATGACTACTCACTGGTATGATGGGCCAAGTGGCAAATTAAATGAGTAGCTGCTTAAAAGTTGTGACAGTTTTAAATTCAGGTGAGTGAATGCCCATCAACAAGTGTGGCTACGTATCATACTGGCTGGTGACAGTGGAGTCATAAAATATATTTCCATAGAGAAAAAAAATGGTTTGATTGGATGATAATAATCCTCAGGTGTGTAAGATAATTTCAACAGGGGGGCTATTAAACCAGTCCTGACAGGTCAGTGTCAGTGACCTCTACCAGTAGTTGGTCAATGACGATTGACGCCCACAGACTTTCCACATATAATTAGAATGCTGTTGCTTAAGGCTAGCAATTTCTGGACTTTTCACCCCTTCAGTGACATTAGCAATCAAAATCCCAGACAAGTCGGCCCTTGGTGTCTTTCGGGATGTGGGGTTCAGTGTCTTGCTCAAGGACACTTCAACATGGGCTCTGGACGACCCGAGATTCTAATTACACACCTTCTAATTATTCGACGACGTCATCCTTTTCAGTCAGGGAGGAGGAACTATATACCTTACAGCCATCACCCCCTAAAGCCCAATATCACCCTAATACAGATTCTTTGACAGAGAAGATTATCTCGCCTGCTTCAACATAAGATATACAACAGAAGAAGAAACTTGAGTGTAAATGCGATGGTTGGTGATAAAAAGTCAATCAAGTTGCAGCAGCGTTATTGATATGGTCAGACAGAGATACAGCCTTCTTCAATCTGTCTGATGAAGGCAATCAACTGATGAAACAGACTGAAAGATGGAGAGATGGAGGAGCTCCCACTCCCTCGTTCTGTAATCTTCACACATCTACACCAGTGCAATACCTCCCTCTCTCCATCTCTGTCCCTGCTTCCAACTGTCCTCGTTCAAGGCTTCTCTCTTCCCTCTAATCATTCCTCCATCACTCCGTCTTCCTGCGTGAGGTGAAGGCAAGGAGTACCTCGTTGAACAGACACAGTCTGATAATGGACTATCCTATTACTGAAACAAGCAGTGTGGCATTGTACTCCTGAATGACAGAGGTGACAGGCAGTCCGGGGTGAGTGGACAGAGAGAGGGCAGGAAGGAAGGAAGGAGGGGAAAAGTGATGGAGGGAGTTATGAAAGGTGAGATGCACAGGGGAGACGATCATATTGAGAGATGAATAATAGAGAATATGATGACCTTTATTACACAGGGCCAATTTTAAACATGGTGAGATAATTGTAATCTTAACCCAGGTGGAGTCATACAGGGGCTCCTTCTGCAGCTTTCTGACACTTGATTTTTGTCTCATGCATATAATATTCGTTCGGGTTAGGTGTCAGTTCAGGTTTTACTTGTAATCTCAAATGTCTAAGAAACTGCTGCACAATGGTTCACATTTATACAAGTGTGCTTTCAATAGCAATTTGTGTTTTTCTTTTGTGAGACCTGGTAAAGGCTCCGGATTCACTCACTGCAACTTCTGCATCATCTACCTAATCCGAGTGAACTGAGGTTTGGTTTCTCCCTTCACTGCTAACATCTGTCAGTGTATCTGACTCATCCTGGCTGAGTTCACTTGTAAATATTATGCTGCAAAACAGCAATCCATATTCGTTCCTTTAGGTAAGTGTAACTTCATCAAGTCCTCAATAAATTCTGCCACAGATCATTTACCACATCTCTAATAGATGCTGACTACACCTCCTGCTGTTGCTAGTGTGCTGATGTGTTTAGACACTGCCATAATCTGAAATTCAGTGGCTGCCATTGTGGCAAGGACGGCCAAAGAGTGTTTCTCTCTGCTTTCAAAAGCAGAAAAGGTATTAAAATGTTATATCCTTGGGAGATTTATGAGATAAAATGAGGTGGTTCGAGTCTTTTGTTAATGAAGCTTCAAGGCATCACACAGAGGATGCTGGTGTGTGAAGGTTCATGCAACCGTAACAAATGCTCACATATCCTTGCTGTTTCAGCCATTTTACAGCTGAATTGAAATTTACCTGTAACACACATAATGAAAATATCCTGCATCATCTCCATGTTTAAAGCAAAGTAACATCGTGCATCTTTGGCTGCAACTGTTCATTTGTGCCTGGGATCGCTCCAATTTAAATCTCTGATTTAATCAAAGGAGTACATTTCCAAAGATTGTTCGATAGGAGTTCTTCATGTGTTGTTGGGCCCATTAGTAAAATTCCAGTTCTGTCTTTGCATAACATCAGATCAGTCAATCAAAGCGTATTGGGTCAACGTTCAAACATACTTTTTCATGCTGACATTAACAGACACAGATCAACTCTAGGCCCACAGCAGGGGGGTGGAAGGAACATCTGTGCATTTTATGTCATTAAAATGTTCCCTATGACAAATCCACACTATTAGATAATGTTACTTTGAACATGCTTTCATACATCAAAGCTGACACCGCCAAACATATATTGATTGGCCATATGTCAGTGCTGCCAGTTCCCTAAATGCAATTATGGTCCCTTTGTGACCGCGTGACTCACCTGACACTGAATACACTGAATTATTTGCCAAAGTTGGAAAATAAAACATTGTGCTTGTGTTGTGTAAATTAGCATACATACTGAACACCCTGTGTGTGCGTGCAGCAGCCACATCTATCACACAGTCAAGTGAAATACAGATTGTGAAATCAACTTTGACATTCATGGTCCTAACCTCCCAAGGCCGTCCTAAAGTAGAACACTTACGGTGGAGTGTCACTTTTCAGAGAATAATAATTCTTTGAAGACGAACATTCATTCTCTTGCTGACTCGTATTCATTTTGACTTAGCCTGTGGAAATAATGGGCTAAATACTTTTATACTTCTTTCTCTCCACCACTCGTGGATGCCGTCCCTCTCTCTGGCTCTCACGCGCCTCTTAGGATGTCCTGTTGTCACAGCAAGGACAGGGACTCTCATTTTCAGCAGTGTCTCTTGACGCGTGGACAACACAGAGTTCAAAATCTGTCACAAGATGAGGATTGTATTTGGAGATTTTGAATCAAGATTTTATATTATGTGCGAAAACATAATACATTGAACGCAACACAGGAGAACTTCATGACCTAAGGTCTCTGTCTCCTACTTGTGTCTTCACAAGGATGATGAACGTCTTGACGATGAATTTTCTTTATTGATGAATGTGTTGACAAATGACCCATCACTCATATAGAGCCACTTCCTTTGTCCTTAGCTGACCTGAGGACTGACTGCTATGTGCACAGACCTCAACACAAACTCTTTAGACTTGCTGCCCATCACGTGTTTGATGTGGATTTACTTGAAACACCACCGCCAAAGAGTTGAAACATAAAAGATTCATAATGTCACTGATGACTGATACACTCATTGATGATGATTTATTTTCGTACAATGTCACACAAATCCGTTGAGTGGTATTTAATCTGACATTTACATTTTACATAAGACATGTAGAACTACTTATTCATCTTCTGCTGTGACTACTTCATCATGTACACAGGAGGACCAAAGACACTGACAAAGATCCAAAAAGTGCAGTCAGAGAATAACCTTCCAGGGATGAATAGGACTCAATAATCCTTCCTGTCACCATTTTTCTTTTGGCATACTTGCTATTATCTGCCAAAAATACCTTTCTCCTTCTCCTGTTGATCAGTCACATACACAACACATCATTAAGACGTCACACGCTGTTATGTTGGAGACGGAGTGATCTTCTGTCCCGCCCCCTTATGTAATTTTTGTACAGAACGGTGAGGCACAACATTTACAGAACACTGTGTAAAAGCAGACAGTCGACAGATGTAGGGATTTAAAAAAAAAAAAAATGTCTTGACCAAAGGGAGGGAAGATGTGACTGATGATATGCAGACTGAAACATGTGGTATCAGGCATCTCTTCCTTTTTTGTGCAGCGGTGCAACTACAAGGACCATTTTATCCCTTTATTGCTTGGGATCTGAGCAGATTAAATCTATTCTATCTATGATTAAATCTATCTCCAAATTTGGAGATTTTTGAAGTAATTAATTTTCAAGGAACTTTTGTTTTAAGTGGCAGTCAACGCATACGTTTGGTGTAACCATTAATGACGTTCTTCTGACATTTTCCTCCCACTGCCTCTGCCTAATATGCTTTTGGTATTAGTAATATCCCTTATTCTCTAGTCCTTTGTGTTTGACATTTTAATAAAGAGTGATATTGTTACAGCGCACTCCCACTCTCCCTCTGTCTCTTCATGTGCTTTCATGCTCACGCTCTTTTATGTGTCATTCCACAGAGATTGGGCTCAGCATTTTATTGTATATAAGATCTATTTTCCTTTTCAGGGGGACAAGGGAGAGAAGTCTCATTGAGGGATGAAGAAAGGCACAATGTACATGAGGATGGAGGCAAGGTGAAAGCATATGCTACTGCTGAGGGTGAGTGAGAAAACACTGAAGACACATGTGAAAAGCACATTTACCAAAATGGCTATTATGTTTTACCTGGTGAATATGCTGTACTTCTAGTCATTTCCTCGTTGTATGCCGCAATTTCATTTTCGGGGACGGATGTGTGTTCAGTCTGTAGTTTCCCATGTGTTGTCTGCCCCTCTAGCAAATGAAACTCATTGCGGTCACAATTTGTTTTGTTTGCCTACATACATACATACACATAACCATACATACAGTGCCATGTAGGTGATCGTGTTAAGGTCAGTCACATTGATCACTATAACTAAGTGATTGGTATGACCCATTTTATTTCCTGTTGCTCATTTCCCATTCATATACTGTGCTTCTGTGTGATACTAAGATTCATTTATAGTTTCATAGTTCAGTATTGTGTAAGGTAATGGGATTTTATTCACTGACTGCATCACTGAAGCAAAAGGCCGCAACTTTGGCTTTTTGGATAACATATGTTGGCACCTTCCAGGAGTTTAATTTTTCAACAAGTGGCATACCTTTCATTTCCCTGGCATATTGTAAGCTGCAGTGCCAGTCAGTGAAAAGAAAAAACGAAAAACGCTGAAGGCAAAGTCCAATGTGCGCACAGTGAAAAAAAAAAATATTCATAATACAACAATGTAAACCAATATTTACACTGTGTACAAATGATTTCCTTAACAACTCTTTTATTAAGTTACGTCACACTACCGGACACTCTCTCTGCACTTAAAGAGGGACAAATGCCCCTCCCATCAGTCATTCCACATACTAATGAAATTACACTTTAAATAATATGACATTTGCTGTCAAATTAATGTCAGTTTTCATTAATGATACTTAATTTATTAAAAACGTAAAAGCTTTTTTATTCCTGATGCCATTTACAATCCGTTACTTGCTTGTGCTGACCTCATTATGATCATTTCACATGCAAATCCTCATAGGCATTAAATCAGATGTCCTTTGGACAACTGACTCTAATCAGCCTCATAATATGTAGTTTTGGAACACTGTGCAGACGTCTGAAGAATGATAAGAGTGTATCTGGGATGTGGCATGTGGAGTTTACAAAAGCGGAGAGATGAGACTGTCAGTGCCTCTACTCCGTTGTACTGTGGTCTCTCAACAATGTTCATAATAATATATACTTCCTGTCGTCCATGTTGATTCATGTTTTGAAAGTGGAAGGATGTGCACAAAGCAGACGGAGCTTTGAAATGTGGTGTAAAACTATACAGCAAATATTGTCTTCAGTTTTTCTCATGTGTAAAAAGCCTGAACTCTAGGAGAACACTATTTTTTAAAAATCTCCGCCTTAAGCTAACAAACTGCAGCTGTTACCTTTCCTTGTCACTTGACTGAAAACATTTGGAAATTGTATTTAATTATCACTTCCAATGTGGGATATCATCCACATGTATTTCAGCAAGGCCTTTTGAGTTTGTGTGGCATAAAGACTACGTGGTGAACACCTGCTTGAGGCAGTCGGCAGGAAATGGAGTTTGTGGTTGCAGAAGCAGATAAAGTAATTAACCCAGATACAGTTTATTCTGCTAGCGGTTCATTTTCCAGGTACTCCTACCAGCCCAGGCATTTCACCGTGATGGTTACAGAGGAAGTAATTAACAGATATACAGAGGGAATACGACTATATTAGATCCTGGATGAGAGCTCCTTTGGGACAGTTTGTTCTCGTTCTTTCACTCTTTTATCAAGCATATGCACTTTCCAACTGTTTTCTCTCTCAGTTATCCCCCCCCCCCCCCCGACACACACACACACACACACACACACTACCGTTTTTCACCATCTTCTCTTCCTTGCTTCAGGCCATCTTATAACTGCTATGATGACTTCATTTTTTTTCTGGGCTGAGGGAAGCCTCTTTATTAGCCAGTCTTAATAGTTCTTTATGATGGCCTGGATATACTCCTCAGCCTCCACAATGAGCTGCCTCTGAGATTGAGTTTAACATGATTATTAGTCTGACAACTCCACTAGTGATCAACTGAACAGAGTCTGACTGGTAGGGACTGTCCGTCCCTTCCATCCACTTTGTCTCATCCATTTTTAGTGCCTCCCTTTTCATTGTGGTTGAACATTAAACAGCCAGGAAGCATTTATAAACCTGGACATTGTCTGATACTAAATCATCTGATAACAATGTACTTGTTGTTTTTTAGTTTTATGTCTTTGTCTAGCTTAGTATATTTTACCAGTTTGCCTATTGTTGAACCAGACCAATCCACAGTTATTCATATAAAACATTTTAAAAACACAATGTTAGCAAAGTGCTGCACAACAGATTTAAAAGCACAGTAGTTAAATAAAGCAAATATTAAAAAAAATACCCGAAAACAGAATAAAATGACCAACCAGAGATTGAATCTCTTGTGACGTACGTTCTGTGTGTGATAAATTGTCATCTTCACTGTACAAGATTGTGGTTGTGGATTGTGCGGCTTGATATGTTGTAAATATTGACAAAATGCAGCAGCCAGCGTATCAGCAGTAAGTTTCATTTTCTGCTTGATTTGAGACAGTACAACCCCATCACATCTTGTGCATTTCACGAGTAAGAGTATGCTTAGTGTACTAAGAAGAAGTACTACGAATGGAAAACATGTGATTTGTGTACACACCATTAGTCTTTTGAATGACACACCATTTATTTTTTGTGTTATTTAAGTCTATTTTAGACCATTTTGTCTTAGTGGTGTTAGTCAATCAAATATCATCAGAGTTTACGTCAGAAAATTGGAAACTCTGTCTGTTATGGAACGGTATAGGGTCTGAATGTGCAATACAGACACAGACAAGTATTTTATTTTTTTCTTCATGTCAAAAACATGACCATGCCCTTTGACTTACCTCTGGTAGAGGACCCGAGTCTGGGGAAAAAAAAAAAAATCCTTTCGCCCACCTGACAAGACCCCCAGCTAGAGCCCCTGAGAAAGTTTAGCACGTCACAGCTGATGCTGAAGATGAAGCAAGGCATATATGGAATGGTGTAGTGTACTGAGTATAGACTGGAGGTCCCAGGGTCCAGATGGGAGACACCCCCAAGAAACCTAGGAACTTACGGTGGTTCAACTCAATCCAACATTTGTACAGGAAAAGGGGGGAAATGGAGAACGACAGCTGAAACGTGAATTTAGAGATTTGAATATTGAAATGTGATTTGACTTACTAAAAGGAAAAGCTTGATGTTGTAATGTTCTGGAGATGAAACATGTGGCTCTCATGTTAAGGCTACTCCAATGCGATACATGGATTAAATATCATTACATGACATTTAGCACATTTTCCATTGAATATTTACGAACCAAAGATGTGAAGGTGGCTGTCCCAACTTGCAGTATTACTCCCTGGAAGAATTACCGTGCCACCATCAAAAGCCCACGACAAGTGGGCAAGCTGAAAAGGAGAAATGAAAGTTATTTCTCGTGTCACAGCTCACCGTGCCAGCATGAATAAAAGACGCAGAAATAATTCTTCCATTTTCCTTTAAGAAAAAAAAAAAAAGACTTTCTTTAGGAGGTCTGGTATCTGGTGAAAAGCTGGAGCAGGAACAAAGCGCACAAGGTGGCGAGTACATTAGCGTAGATCACTCTGTGCTAATATACTCAACGCTCAATTTCACCTGAATTTAAATTACTTTAAATGACAGTTCATCGAAAATAGGGTCTGCTAAAATGAACCGAATGCGGAAACGGACAATTACATATGACATTTTATTTTTTTACAATTACATGCATAATTTTATAAAGAACAAGTACTTGTTATAATGTGTGGTAGGGAAAAGCCTGCCAATGTTGTAAATGTGAAGATAATAGAGGTCTTAGTGTTTTGCTTTATCTGATAGTAACACTCTCTTTTATCTGGATCATGGATTAAAAGATTACACCCAACAATAAAAGATTATCTGATGAGCAGTTCCATTATTAAATTTACAATCGGGACAAAACGTTGTAGTGTCATTGCCAATAAAAAACACCAAAAATATGGTAAATTTCTCACAACAATCATGGGTTTTATGTTTTGCACTCTCTGTGCTTAAGACTAG
>JBBMJM010119842.1:1606-14370 GCA_037832705.1 Centriscus cristatus
GTGTGTGTGTGTGTGTGTGTATATTCTGCCTGCAATGTTCCTAACTCGACGTTGTAAAAACAGTTGTTGTGACGGGCAGTTACAGTATCTATCAATGAATGGCATGAGGAAGTATTGTTAATCGGTCTCATTTATGAGAACATTTAAAACCCTTAAAAAAACATTTTTTAAGGAGGTGTCGCTGTATGAACTTTGCCACTGAATTAGCGAGCTTTAATGTTCTACTTTGGGCTCAGAGAAATAAACCCACAGTCCTCTCCGTTTGCTAAACGAGGATCTCAGAGCTCAGGTATTTTCGACCTTATATCCTGGTTCAGGTGGGAGTGATGTTCTCGGGGTTTCCCACCTGCTCACTTTTAAAACTGCTGTTAGGAGCTGGGTGTATGGGTGGAGAACATTGGTCAGTCTGTCATGACAAGAATTGCTTATTCTAAAACTGCATTACAGAGACGAATTTCCAGTTTTTTACACAAACCATAAGGGCCACGCCTCTTGTTTTCCATGTATGGCAACACAGTCCTGTTTTTCTTTGCTGGTGTGTCTGTGTGTGCTGGTCAGTGCTCCTGAAAAGGAGAAACCCCATTTTTCCTGAGTCATACATGTATGCATTCTAATAAGGAGTCAATAGAAATATGACCCCTCCACCCCACCCCCCACCCCCACCCACCAGCCTGCATCTGTTGTTCAACAGCTGCAGCAGTCGTCCGTCAGCAGTCTGTATCATTTTTTTACACATGCACACACAGCCGCAGATCAGCTGCTGTTTTCCTGCTCCAGGCTTCCTTTCCCAGAGCTAATTGGCACTGGATGACACACACACACTCACACACACAAATAATAAGACAGTAGTGTCCAAACTGTGGCAGATGTGACTTCCTCATTTCCATGACTAATTGTTCTTCAAATGTGTCACCACATGTTCAAAGTCACTAACGTTTAATGTGCTGCCTTCGTTTCCCGTTTTAACTCTGTCCTGCGGTTGGGTCAGTGCTCATGTGGTAAACGAGAAAGCACACAGTTGTCTGTGTGATCTACCATGTTGCCGTGTTCTGACATAGATAGCAGCTGAGAACCCAAACGACTTCCCTTTTGCACACATTTCTACAGTCTCGTCTCTGATGCAGATATTTTTAAAAGATTTGAATATCGCTCTGTTCCACTGCCACTACTGTTACTCTCATGCAAATCTTGGGGAAAGTCTTTGACCTAGCGCTGCACAATTATGGCTTTTTGACTTTTTCTACTGTTTTTCCAGGTGGTTGGACAAGGAAGTTGTGTTATTTTATGGGAGGATTTTTTTTTTCCCTCGCTCAGTTCATGTTCATGGGGGCATTGTTGCAGGTTTATGAACAGTGTGGCCTAGACAGGCTTCACCTAAAAAGTTCCCTGATTTAAGCTATATGAATAAAATAGATACAAAAACGACTTGCTACACACAAGTTTAATACTTACTTAAGTTCTTTCTTCCGACAGACTGCGAATGACAATTAATGATCCATTTTGGGAACCATTTCCTTTGTGCCTGTCTACTATGTTGTATATGACTCTACTACTCTGGACCGTAGGCGCAACATCTTGAAAAGTTTTGCTTTGGCTGCAGGGTCCACCAGCAGCAACAGCACCCAGCACCATCTCATCTCCCCAAAAGTCAAACCTCAGGCTCTCCCCCTGGTGGAGTGCTGTGTTCAGAGAATTAGAAGTGTGGATACAACTTTGTGTTCTTCTGTGAGAAGCAGCCTTGGCATGACATGAAAAATGAAGAAATCTTTGAATTCTCCTCAAGCAGGATTAGCTAGGGATGAATGAAAATGAAGACAGTTCTGTTTTTAAATGCTTTTCCATGTATGCACTGAAGTGTCTACTGAACTTTGTCCTAACATGTGTGCAATCTTCTCCCCACCAGCTCCTCGCTGTACACTCGAGAGAATGGAAGACCCTTACATTTCCAGCCCCCAGCGATGAAGTTTGGGACTCAGTAAGTACAACTCTCATTTGAAACGTACAAATCATAAAGCTAAGCAAACATGCATGCCGTTTATTTTATGCTGAAAGTTATGAACCCCTTTTCAAACATAACACAGGGACGTGCTTAACTCCATCATCTGTTTATAACAAATACCAACAAAAGAAACTCCTCGTACTTAATGGAACCTGGGTTGAAATAGGATGAAGGCGGCACGGTGATGAATGACACAGAAAGGAAAGATTTCATAATGCACGGGGCCCACGAACCACAAGAAGAGACAGGATATCCAAGTATGGAAGTCAGCTCTCTTTCCCAGCATTCAGGCACATATGAAGAGAAGTAAACCCTGGCAAGTCAGGGTGAGGACCTTCACAACAGGCCTCCGTACTCCCGGAGCAGACAGGATGTAAACTGCCTTGCTGTTCGCCAGTCTCTGCTGACCACAAGAAGAGTGTATTTGACATGTTCTGTACCGTTCATGTGGTACCCAAAAGAAAGCAAACGACCAAAACTCATACTAATAATAGTTCTGTCTGTCTCTGTGATACCCATGTGTGGGAATCTGTAGCTGAGGTCAAAACGTGCATCTGAAACGAAAGTCACACATCATCTCATGTTTCCTTTCTCGTCTCTATACACGGTTGGCCCCTTAAGAATTGTTGTAATTACACTGTTCATTTGAACCACACAGATCATTTGGTACGCTGAAAACCAGGGCATACAAATATGACTGGAGACGAGCAGGAATGTGGACACAGATACCGGTATAAGAGTGAAGTAGATGTATGTCATTTGTGAAGAAAACAAAGTAAAGGGAGAGTGACCTGAAATGACCAGAAGCCGTCCACGTTTCAGTCTGGTGTTTACGGAGCATTTCACTGACTTGATCTGTAGCGGAATGCAGCTGCGTGCTATTTGATCATCCTGTTTGCTCACGTCCCACTCGGCAGTAATGTTTCCATGTTTCTGTAGAAGAAACTCCCAATGCAGATTATCGCAACGGTAAACACATAATCGTAAAGTCTAGAATGATTTTAACAGACCAGTGTTTACCCCCATCGAAATACTTGGGACAAGTACATGAGTGGCTCAGAATGGAACTAAGACACAGGATGTGGCCGTTACTTCATGTAGATCCTTCATGTAGATATGGGCATTAATTCTGACATTTCATTACAACAGAATACAGTAATACAATAAAAGCTGAGATCATGACACGTCCTTAAGTATGTGGACTTACTCCTAATTATACATGCGGCTAATCCCTAACAGATAATAAGCAATAAAAATGCTCTTACATTCATCGTCATTGTTTGACCCGACACACTGACACATCCGTGTTTCTCCTCGACCGAATCATAATCACTGACTAATGATGGGACCTTTCACTCGCTTCTCTGTATGAAAGAATAAAGATTTTGATGTCAGATCCTTATTATATTAGCGAATACTTGAACATACTGCCACGTCCAGAAATGGACCTGTCAGATTGGGATTGCGGTACTCAGCAGCTCAAAGTGTATTCTTACTCTCCAAGAATAGTTTCACTGTGAATGACAACACATGCAGTATCTATGTATGCAGGCTCAGTAATGAAGCAAAGAATTCTGATGGATAAATGCAGACACCTCCGCCACCTCTTCCAGCAATCACTTCTCAGTGGAGATGTATGATTCCCATTACTTTCAGCCACATTTATACTTGCGTTACGTTTATTTTAAGATTCTGTATCACTGCCTGTTTCACCAGATGATAGGACAGATGTCAGCCGCCCATCCTATTGGTATTCATAATTCCACTCTGGTATCATAGTGGAAAGGTGTTGTTAGCTTCATTCCATCTAACTGATTATATAAAGACTTGGTTGCTCTGTAATATTGCCCACGTGAGAGTTCCTCACATCACATCTGAGTCTGCTGTACATGCACACTTCATTGAATGACCTTGTTGTAAATCTCTCTGTGATTGCACAGGCTAGTAAAACCACTTTCTGTTTTAATTAAATGAAAGCACAGTGAGTGTCGACAGAGGACCAAATGCTCGAGGAGCCGCAGATACCTGTCCCTCAAACAGATCAGTGTGCTTCGAATGTGGTTGTCTCCTCCTGTGACCCCAAACTGCTCCTGCCTCACTGCAGGTGAATGCTCTGTGTGGTTTACGACGCGGTTCTAACTGTCATTGCAGGCCGTTAGGGCTGCCAAGAGCTGAAACCATATATATACACAACCCCAGCCAGGATGTTCCTGTGACGCTGCTGTCCATGTTTACATCCAGCAGCCATTTTTACATACCTTCCTTTCACAGAAGAGTAAGTGTCCATGAATAATGATATTTAACAATACTTTCATTTCAGACATCTAACCATGTTTCCACTCTGTCCTAGGTGATCCCACCCAGAGGGAGAACATCTTTTAAACTAATTTTCCTCCCGTCTGAGGAGAGCAGTGTAGAAAACACATTATTTATAAACACATCGGCCCATGGGCTGCTGTCATATCAGGTTTGTTCCATTTTTACACCACATTTATGCAGGGACTGTGTAAATACCGACAGCACCCAAAGCTTGCTCACTAAGCTACTGGATGCCACCACATGACACTGTTTGTGCATGTCAGTCACATTTTATTGTAAATAGATCATAAGCTTCCCATAAGCTATCCCTGCAAAGACTCCAATAGTGCCACTCCCATGTCAACATTCATCATGTGTATGTATGCATGTATATGCGTGTGTGTTTATTTTCAGAGCCGTTGTTGTTCAGTGTGTATATTTTTTCCAGACTTTGTACTTGGCTCCCAAGCCCAGTGCAGATCATTTTAAATTTTGAATCAGATTAGATTAGAGCTGATACATCCATTGTGATGCTACATGATTTGTATCGGTGTCCTCTCACTTTGCTCGCTGTCTTACACACAAACCATTCCAAAGGACACGTTTGCTTGTTGACTGCCTGGATCAAATGTGAAACACATGGTGCTTGAACTAATTCTAACTCTTCCTTTTCCAGGTTTTTGGTGTGGGAGTTCACCAAGGGCTATTAAAATCTGTCCAAAGAAAGGATAGTATGCCAATATTCCCTCATATCCAGAGCATTAAACTCACCCAAACTCAGGTTTGTATGGAAATGTGAACTTGATTTAGACAACCACTTATCTTCAGCTTCATTGGAAGCAGCTGATATCTGCCAGGGTGATGAACAGAACCTCTTCATACACGCACATTGAGGCTTTGTGCTCAACAAGCTCGTTTGCCGTTTGGACAGATGTGTGGTAAATGTGCACGTGGTGTGCAGGAACGATTCCACACAACATGTTTGGCTTAGAAAATGTCCAAGGATTACTTGTAGTGGTGGAACTACACTGCTTCAGACCGTCATTGTGAAAACAACGAGACATCAGTGCGAGTGAGCGATGATGGTGAAAGTGTAAGAAACTATCTGAAAATCCTCATCTCCGCAACAGGATGTGGGGTGTCATTTGCAAAATGTCAACTTGGCCAAGTGCACAGAGACATGTGTCTCACAATCTGTCAGACTCAGTGTGCTCACTGCAGCTTCTCGCTTTCTCGTTTTGTAGTTGTTGTTATTGACACAATCCTGTCGCCTTATAACTGAGTATTTTATTCAGACTAACAGACTTGTATAGACAGTTTTTACATCGTAGGGCCTCTGCCATTCCGAGTTTGATATCGCTAGAAGCTCATTTGTTGCCGAAGCAGAAGGACACGCCTTATGTTCTACACTTTGCTACAGGCAACGCCCCGTCAGCTTGATTCAAGAAGGGACTAGTCAGTTTGCAACGCTGCATTTTTACTTCACAGTTACTTAAAAGTGGAAATTTGTCAAAGTAATAACCAGCTACCAGTTTAAGCTAATTTCATATTTGTCGGGCAGTTTGTCAGAAAACTTTTTGCTTTAGGTTCGTTAAAAGAAGAAAATAAGCTCATTCATATAAACTACCACTGAACAGTGCCCGTCAGTGTTATCGGTGTTCCACCATGTGTGTACTGATGGTGCATGTTTTTGCGTGATGATCATGATTTCATCCAGCTGTGGTTCTGTTTGCCCTGCAGGAAGATGCTGCCAACATCACCATACTGGGTCTCCTCCTGGAGTGCAGCCTCTCCAAGAGTTTCTTCAACACTCCTCAGGTAATAAAAAAAACCCTGCTCTGTAAAAATAGAACTGAGCAGCCAGGTGATCATCAGTACGTCCTCAGTTTCCTCCAGAAGCCCAGAGGAGCACGAGATCTCCTACCAGATTCTGAGTGTGGCTATACTTGCGGCAGAACTCTTGGTGCTCATGTGGTGCAGTATAGTCATAATTATATATAGATCATCCCTACATTTAGTTACAGGGGTGCCCCAGCTTCTTAAGTAAAGCTGAGACATGGCCTTGGGTCACATGGGACACTGCTCACTGATCAAATGAGTCCCACAGGAAGTGAGCAGTAGCCTTGGTTTCAGCGGATTAGGTTTGCTATTGCAGGCCCTGAGCCTCTGTGGCACCAAGCCCAGGCATCTGTCTGCAGGTCATCAAGTGGCGATTCCCACACTGAGACCAGCCCGGGTTAGAAGTGAGATTTGCACCGTCCCTCTTACTGATCTGTCTGCTTTAAGAGGTTGTTAGGGGCAGACGTAAGCTACTGCTCTATTTTCATTTCATCTGTTGTCACCATCAAATATTTCTAATAAAGACAATTACATCATTTAGTTTGACTGCCACTTTGCTTTATTTATTCATTCTACATTGGCTCATATTTCTTTTCCCCTGTTATACATGAATATTTGGTGCATGACTGGTATGCTTTTCCCGTCCCTCCCAGGGGTCCTGTCTCCAGAGTGAGGAGCGCCTCAGTCTGCAGATTAATCTGTCTGCACGCGGTGACCAGCCGGCTGACCTGGACAAGCTCAAGCCTTACGTCATTGAGCACATCTTGTTGCTGCTGCTCCCCACTGCTGGACAGACAGCAGTAGGTGGGTGACCTTTGACACCCCCTCAAAAGTTACATTTGAGTCACAAGTTAAAGATCATTAGACAGTCAGAGAAAAAGATTAATCACTAAAATACTCTCAATAATTAAATGATTCATTGTTACAGGCAGGTTAAATTGAGGTCTACATGTTAACTTTAAATGTCAAACTAATTCTATTATTTTCCAAGTCCACTGGAGTAATGTCATCAAAAAGACATGTAGATGAAATGTGCATTTGCTGCAGCAAGTTGATGCTGACTGCTTTTTACTTTCATTTGACAGAGGAACCAAAACTAGGAGTTTATATGCAAAATTCTGGAGGCAAGAGGCTCTACGTGAAGGTAGGACTTGCTACTTTTCTTTCTTCCAGATATTACAAGAAGCGTTATGTAGGCCATGACAATGTTTTGTTCCCTATAGGACATGCAGGTGCTATCAAAGGTGGATGCCAATCTGGAATTTAATGAGGTTCTTTTGAGATCAGAAGCAAAAAACTTCACTGAAGTGGCCACACTTACCTGCCGAGGTGGATACTCGTTCCATTCACTTGTTCCGTTTCCTCCTAACAGAATTACCTTCATCTGTAATAACATGGTGGCATCTACTTTCAGATTCATTACCAGGCCATGGAAGAAAATGTATCAGTCATATCAGTTTAAAGGTTCTGGGAGACCGGACGACCTACAACTTCCCCGGATCACCCATCACACACAGGTAATTCAACATGTGTTTGTTTCAATAAACCTGTCAAACTAACCTGTAAAAGGCAGCTCGACTGTGACCTTCGGAGCAACAAATGCCTAAACCGTTCAGGCCTACTGGAGAATCGTTATTGCTATGAAGCAGTTTAGACCAGTGGTCACCAGTTACCGATATGGGACCTTTTCACGTCAGTTTCCACAGAGCTGATCACGCAAAACCAGAAGTTACACAGAGAAGTCAGTCAACATGGTGTACTGAAGCAGACCTCCATCGCCGTGGCATTCCAGTGTCTCTGCATCAGCATTTCTGACCAATCACACAATAGTTCTCAGACATTACTGAGATAAAAGTTCTGCCTAGATGTTACCAAAAGCGAGAACTTCTGCTGTGGCAGAGACAACAAAGTTGTTGCTTCTCGCGGAGTACAAATCGGCCTTTACTCAGTATCTTTGAAATAGTTCACGGATTCCCAAAGGTTGGTGACCCCTGTTTTAGACCACATCCGTGTTGCTTTCTGCAGATGGAGAAGGGGCGATTTGTTCAGCATTTTCCAGGTGAAACGAAGAAATGCAGACCAGGTGGACGTGTGGTTGACCAACCCCTTCTTCCTGCCCCTCACAGTGCTGAATGCAAGCCTCTCACCGAAGATGCAGGGAGTATTGAAGGTGTGCACCTCTGCAGCATGTTGTGAACAGATTGAATCTCTCCTGTAGTCTGTGCCAAACCGATTCTGACCCAACCAGGGCACATCTTTGGTGGTGATGTGTGGTAACAACCGGCTGTAACGTTATCTCTGCTGCCCTCTACTTGTCAGGTGGTGAACTTCAGCAGCTCGCTGACGGTTCCCCAGGGCTGCTGGCATATCCTGTCCCTCCAGCTGGTCAGCAGGGCCCTGCCTACCAACAGCTTGTTCACCCTGAGCCTGGAGACCAACCTGGGTGCCGCTCTGCGCATTCCTCTGTACTTTCACTCTACTGCGTCCAAGGTATAAGACTCGTGTTGCATGAGTGGTGTGTCAGACTGAGAATCTGGATCTAAGGATCTTAGGATCTCATGTACATTTTTTCATTGACTCAGCAGGGAAATTTAGTGTTCGAAGCTGAACAAGAGTGTGGACTTAGGTTGTCTGATACAGGTGAGACAAAAATGATACAAGAAAGAGAAACGCTTCATTTTCTTTTTCTGTTCATTAATTTTTTTACATTTTACGTCTCAATTGTCCCATCAGGCCGTTCAGAGTGGCAGCGGTCTCTGCTCCCAGACTTCTCCCACTCATCCTGGGCTATCGACAGCAAACTAGCTGCTGAACTCTGCTCTCGATGGCAGAACCACAAAGACAAACTGCCATGCTGGTCAGTCTGCAGACATGTTTCACAATATCAGTTTTTACATAATAACTCTAGCACAGAAATGAGTGGAGTCATGTGACTTTATGTTCACGGTTTGATTTGTTTCCTTCTATTGTTTCCTCTTGTAAATCTTCACACTCATTCAGAGTAACAGTCTTGTACACTGGGTCCTCCTGTCACCTGTGACTTGACCTGTCATTTGTTGTGCGTCTCTCTGATGTGCTCAGGTGGCCCAGACTCCCCGTAGAGACATCCTCGCCACTGGATTTTGGTGCTACACCCGTCAATGAGAGCAGGGTGGGCAACACTTGATGCTGATGATGGACAGAAAGTCACAGACCTACATGTACAACTTGTAACATTCTTATGAACGTAAATGTCTTTTAGGTGAAGACGTTCATGTTGAAGAATCCGTCTTCATCTGTGGTTTCTGTCGAGATTAAAATTCTCTCCCTGTACCCGGCCCCCCTGGGTGCTTTGGACCTTCTAACTAAATGGTGCGTGGTCACAAGGCTGCTGGCGTATTTGTGTTTTGTGCATTTTGAGCCCCTAAAGTTCTAGCACTGATTTGTTTGTTTGGTTTTCTACGTGTTGATCACAGGTTTAATATCAGCCCCCTCGCTGTCAACATCAGCACCACAGAGTTCTCGCTGTTGACGTCCGTGCCTGAAGTAAGTGTAAATGGCACTGGTGGTTGCTTATGTCTGTTTGTTGAACCAGTGAACAGCATTTACTGGTTGTAGCTTTTAGGTCATGGTGCTTTTGTATCTCCATAATGTTTGTTGTGTTTTTATATTCGTTCAGCTGAGGGACAGTGTGAAAGAGCTGAAGGGAGAAGGTGTCCTGCGTCTGCTGCTGCAGCCGTGGGAGGCCAGAGAGGTCGCGGTGGTTTTTACTCCCTCGGAACACAAACCCACCACAACCATTCTCCTCATCAGGTACAGTCCAGTGGCAGGCTGGAGTGTGGCTATTAGTTTTTGGTTTTTTACATTAAAAAAAGATTTTAGTCAATCTAGTCAATCTTTTTTTTATTATAAATTATTATTTGATGTCTATGATCTGCTCAAGTCTCCACTCAGCTGTGTGTTGGTGGTAATTCATCCCTCTCCATGTGCCTCAGGAACAACCTGACAGTGTTTGACATGGTGACCGTACAGGGCCGCGGGGCCAAAGAGCTGCTCAGACTCGGAGGTAAACTGCCCGGGCCGGGAGCTTCTCTGCGCTTCAATGTTCCTCAGTCGACTCTTATGGAGTGTCGTGACGGTGAGTGATGTACTGAAACTGCAGTTACATCAGCCAACTCTCATTTATGGTTTTGGAGGAGGAGGCTTTCAGCTAAATTAAGGACGGATGTACTCCAGACGTCCAAAGACCTTGTTCCATATGGAAGGAACTATATAAGTATATGTATATTTATTTCACCAGGGATCATAATGTTATGACTGTTTATCTCCAGGTCTGCGCAGCAACAACAAGCCACTTTTTGCCATTCAAAAGAGTTTCAAGGTGGAGAACGCAGGGGAGCTGCCCATCACTGTCACGTCAATGACGATAAACGGCTACAAGTGTCAGGGCTTCGGCTTCGAGGTGCTGCAGTGTCGCTCCTTCCACCTGGAGCACAACACCACCTCTGAGATCTCCATCGCGTACGTCGGATGTTCTGCTTTCTGGACAGAACCCACAACTGGCTTCTCCGGTGTTTTACCCAACCCCATCGTCTGTATCTACAGGTTTACCCCAGACTTCACCTCTTCCTGGGTCATTCGGGATCTCATGTTGGTGACGTCACGCGGCACCTCCTTCCCCTTCACGCTCAACGTGACGCTGCCCCACCACATGCTGCCGCTTTGTGCTCAGGTGGTTCCTGGTCCCAGCTGGGAGGAGACCTTCTGGGTGGTCACGCTCATCTTCACATGGTCAGTACACTTTTTTTTTTTTTTTTTTTTTTTACACTTTTTACACCAGCTGAAGATCCACTCACTTTTAGTTGCTATTGAAAACAAACTTGTCAGTAGTTTTCTAGTTTTGGTCATGTCCGTATCTTTGCAGCTTCTCTCTGTTCGGCGTGTGTCTGATGGCGTTCCATCAGGCCCAGTATATCCTCAGTGAGTTTTCCACGCCCAACATCAGGAGCAACCACAACTCTGCACTGTCCCGGGACAACGGCCCCGTCAACATCACACCCAACGGAGTGAAGTAAGCAGCTCGTCAGCACCTTCTAGTCACCATCGCGCCCCCGATGCGACCTGCACTCTGCATTCAAACGCTTCGACGTGTCATTGCAGTAAAACAAAGGGCAGCTGTAAGAGCTACGTGGACACCTGTCACACCTCAGACAAAGGGAAGGGGCGCGGCTCTCCAGCTCTGGCCAGCAGTCCCGCCCCACGCCCCCAGTCATCGAAGAAAGGCAGCTCAACCACCTTGTCCCAGCCGCAGAAGAAGCACAAGGTGTCGCTCTATTACACCAAGTACAAGTCCAGCTCCTCCCCAGCTGTGACCGGCGCCGTGTCGATGGATGAAGAGCATGAAGACCTGATGCCTGACCCTCCCATGACCCCTGACCCAGATATCTACAACAACAACGAGCCAGCTTTTGTCAGTGAGCTGGATAAAAAGGTGTCGGCTAATTTGAAAGGGAGAGAGAGCGCCATTGGAGATGGAGTGACAGCAGAAGTTATGTTTCCCATGGAAATGCCTGCTGGTTTCCCCGATAACGTCACGTTGGGTCCTGGGCCGCGGCCGGGTCTGCTGGTGTGCAGTCCTGTTGAGGTCACCTGCACTAGGCACTACGCAGACACAGTCCACTCTGACAAAAGGGACACTTCGGACCTGCAGGTAACACAGCTCCCTGTCGGGACTCACGGTTTCACAAGCCTGTAATCTAACGGCCCCTCCATCCTCACGTCTTCTTCCAGCTGAGAGACGAGAGCAAAGGCCAGAGGAAGAAGTCACCGACTGCAGAGACTGGACCGGTGTTAGGAAATAAGGGAAAGAGGAGTCGCAAGAAGAATGAGAACGTCTCAAGGTATGACAAAAGCCCATTTGATAAAAACGTCCCAGCAGGACTCCCAGCAGGAGTTGTACCTGCACTCTGCACTCGGGATCGGTTTGGGGTTTGGATCAGATCAGCTGTGTGTCTTGTGTTAATCTCGCCTCCTTTGTCTCTTTGTCACCCTAGTGCTGAGCACAAAGTGCTAGTGGTGCCAGAGAGGGACAAAGAGTCCGATTGGAAAGCCGGGGAGGGAAACATGAGTGGCTCCCGCAACAGGAACCGCTACTGCACCAGCTCCAAGTCAGAAGCACCAAACCCTGGACAGAGTCCGGAAAATCCTGTCAGACAGAATGGTGGGCAGACTTGTGACACATTCCCACCAGGGTTCATCTACGTTTCACCACTGATTTGAGCCACGCGCACCTTTTGTGTGTCTCCACCAGGTGTGTGTCCTCCTCGCAGCCGCCGGAAGTGTGCTCCAGAGCAGCGTGGCGGCGGCGGCGGCGGCATGTGTGAGTCCGGCTCAGACTCTGGCAGCTCGTCAGGCAGTGTGAGGGCCAGTCGAGGGAGCTGGGGCAGCTGGAGCAGCGCCAGCAGCATCGAGGGAGACAAGGAAGCCATCGCTCGGACACATGCCTGCTCTACCTCATCTAGAAAAAGTAGGAGGAGCCTCGAAACCCTAGAACATTTCTCCCTTTGCCCCCCCCCCCTCACACTGTTGGTTTTCCAGGGGAGTCCATGCAGTACAGCATCTACACAGCAGAGAGAGACCCGTATCAGTC
>JBBMJM010119859.1:0-14351 GCA_037832705.1 Centriscus cristatus
TACAAAAGGAAGTAAATAGCTCATAGGTGTATTTTCATGAGATTATGAGAATAATCGGTGCGATACAAATAAAATCATGTTTGAACTGACATGCTTCTAGACAGAGACACTCGGTCAGAGGCTGTGTGTCACATTTCAATGAGAAAGAGCAAATATTAATTCTTACTTTATTACCATTATATCTCAATCAAGCTTAAAGAAAAAATACAGATATTCGCCCCATATTTAACTGATGTAAAATTGTCTGGATCCGTGTTCTGTCGATTCCAGAGGAGGAGGAGGAGGTGACATGACTCAAGGAGAGAAAAAAAAAAAACAAAACTTACCCATGATGGAAACGCTCAGGTTAGCTGTAATTCAGTCTGGCAGGAAAGAAACAATCCATCACAGCATTAACACATAACCACTGGGGGCCTGGTGCTCGTACGGGTGCAGCAGCTTCGTTTCACGACTTGTGTTAATAACAGCAGGTGAATTCTCAAGATCTATAACGTAGCTGACCTCCAGGCGCCGCCTGCTCGGTTGAGGTCAAGTTCAGATTAAATGGTATGAAATTACATGGAGCTGTAATGATCTCCAGGGATTTCGGTGTTGAGCAGAAAACAAATGCTGACACATTGTATTTATTTCGAAACAGGTAAAACAAAGAGAGGTGTTGGGGGCAAAAAGCATGTTTGTGAAATATCTTGTTTGTGGATGACAAAGCACTTTTCTCTGATCACTCACATTTTATATTAAACTGCCTCTGATCCTACTTTTATCTGGAGGTGCCAATAAACGCGAGTCTCAACGGTGTTTTCTCACGCGGCGCTGAAACATCGCCGTTGTTTCATGAAGTTGATGTAAAGTAAAAAACAATTAACAGCAGTAGTAAACAATAGAGACCGCTGCAGCAACATCATCCATCTTTACAAAATATTAACGGCAGCTGTTTTGTGATTTAGGTTTAACAAACAAACAAAAAATACATTTTTAATGTAAAATATGGCCATCTGACACTTTCTTTCTCACTACATAAATGACATCGCCACTGTTCTGAGAATTATTGAAATGTTCCATACTGAAAACGACTGATTGCTGTTTGTATCCAAGGAACATACCTTTATTTTCAGCTTTGGCCACAAGAAACTTACAACATATGATAGTCACTGGAATGACAACCAGGTAGATGTTTATAAAGCTGAGCGATGATTACACTCCCAGCTCTGGTTCTAATAATACCCTTCACCAGATGACACCACCTAAACACACTCTGACAGGTTGGCAGCACTCCAGTCACACTGGGATAACACGCCTCTGCCCTTTCCAGCTCCCCTCGGACATCCCCTCACTTAGGAAGCCCAGTCACGATTCAGATCAGCCTCTGAAAACCACAGTCATACATGCTGGGTTTTATGCCTGAAACTGAGCTGGCTGAACTTTACACCTCCACAGGTTCCCTGACGAATATAAACACTGAACAACCGGCGTCAACAGGCGTGTGCGTCTTTCACATTCATTCAGGACGAGTAATATTCTGATTCCATCACTCGGCGCCGCTCAGAAACCTGTCCGATCCTCTCGGTGACAATATTTTTGCATAAACAGTGTGGAAAAGTATGAATTGTAGCTTTTCAAACTCAATTAACGCTCTTCAAACAGTGAATGCACCAAACAAAAGGAAGAAGATAATTGCGACCATCAAGGTCTTCAGGCAAATCTGTGGTTTATGTGTTTCATCTGTTAGCAGAATAAAATACAAACTACGCAGACAATTTTCATCAAAATTTGTTGGAAAGTGGCAAATGAGTCAAAGGACAAACTCATTAAAGACTAACGAAAACTGCATTATGAACCCTCAACTACATGCTGCATTGGTTGAAACCATAATTTAAATCAACCTTCAGCTCCACCAGAGAGTTTGACCAGTTTGTCTGTCTCAACCATAAATGAATGAATGAATGAATGAATGAATGAATGAATGAATGAATGAAGCTTCAATAAAAAGCAGCTTACAGTTACACGCTATAGCAAAATCCAAATGGCACAAGGAGGATAAACTCATCTGGACCTAAAGCACCTAAAGGTCAACAACACTGCATTTCTTCTCACACAGATGTTATGCTATGGGAATAAAACAAACGTCAAACGATAAAGAAACAAACAGAACATCGCAGATGTCGTCTGGTCTTAAGTACTGGGTCTATGAAACACTAAAATTATATAGTGACTCCATTTCCATGTCAATCACAGTTACCACTAATGCTGATGTTCTTATGGCACAACGTTCAAGCACTTTGTTCCAGGTCCTAATGTCCTACCTCTCTAATGATTCCTTACTCCCACCCCGCACTTATCCCATTATCATTTCTCTTATTTAAAAGTTTGCCGCGACGTTTCCAAGGTAACAGCATCTCCAGCTGAGTGCATGAGGGTTGCAGTAGCAAGGTTTTTCTGCTCCATGAATCACATTATCATTGCTTTTGTAAAAGCATTCATAATGGAACCCACTCCAATCTACTTCCTTTATAATAACATGACTGCTCAGGAATATTCTAGCAAGGAAATAGAAATCTCAGATGTCACAGCAGCAACAGTTGCAGCTAATGATGCTATTAGGGTTCCAGGGCTGCACAATGAATCAGCGATGTGATTAGCATGAGCATGTAGCGAGCGCCGGATCATTAGTCAGACGTGCCAGGCGTAACCTTCAGGACCACTCACCGGCACACGAGCGCTACACGTTTGTTTTACAGGGTCATAGTCGAAGCATACACACATTTTTTTTCTTAGACCAGTAAAACAACCAATTGGTCAAAGGTCAAATCTGTCAACCTGTTTGAAAACTAATACACAGTTTTACATACGTTTTAATACACTGCTGCTAGTTTTCTGCACCGTCATGAGTTTCAATCAGTCAACACAGACATGGGTTTTTTTCCAAATTTTATTTCAAATTTGGAGGCAAGGGCCTTAAATTTCCACAGAACTCCAGCTGGAGATCATTAAATCTCAGGCTGGTGATGAGCGGAAAGTGGAAAAAAAGAGAAGGAAATGTTCTGTTCTAATAAGGTGCAGGAGGAAGCTTGGGTTGGCACAGTACCATAAGCTTAAACATGAATTAAAGATGAGCTCAAGTTATTCTTCTGATTTGAAGTGACTAGAAGAGTTTTCCAATTTGCATTTTATTTGAACACCCCTGACATCACTTCCTTTCATTCGCGGGGTCATACATGGCACATCTGGTTACAGGTTTCAAAGGAACCCTGTGCCTGACAGAGTCTCATTTCACTTCCAATAATTAAATTTGTCCTTTTACACGAGTGGTTATTTCTATTGGGCCAGTGATCAGTGAGTAACTACAAAGGGACGACAGCATATTACCCAAAAAACAACACACGGAGAGTTTATCACGGATCAACACAACATGACCTTGGTGGCTTGCTGATTCCCAACGTTTTCACGTTATTTAAAGAAAATAGGTGGCAATGCAACGGTTGAGGTTTAGGCACCAAAAACGGTCAATTATGTAAATAATCTGGACTTTTGGGGTTAATTACTGCTTTATTAAACTAGCTGAAAGTATTGTGACAGTGATTTATCTTTTCATTTTCAACCAGGCAAAAGAGCCTTGGTGACCTCGGGCACCTGGATGATACTTTTTAAAAACAAACACGCCCCTTATTCACTTTGTTGTTTGTATTTTCCACTTTTCCACTTTCCTTCTGATTTTGTTTTTGTGTTTTCGGCAGACGTGTTTAAAGTCAAACATCTCTTCTTATTGCAGCTGTCAGTGTGAAAAGATGGCCGATGAAACCAGACGTGGTAGAGAATGAATTTGGAGTTTAGGCAGTAAGTGCCCTTTGTTTCCCCTGTTGAACGTAGAGTCGGTGCGACCAGCAGTCGTTCACAAAGATGTAACGACGACTACACTTTTTATTCAGCATATTTATTTCGTCCGCTCTTCTCTCAGCCCCACTTACGGATGTGATGGAGTGTCTGCACTGAAAGTAAATCTGTTCAAAGGAACGATTTAGGTACTACTTGAGTTCCCCGAGCATAAAGTACGATGGTACTTCTAAAACGGAGAGTAGAGCTCACCATGATTCCTGGTCAGTAGCTGATGTCACACACTCACCTTTGCATCCCACAGCATTGACTGAACAATCCTGCAAGATGTTGGAGCATGATCTTGACGAAAACAACCAGATTTCACACAACTGCTGTTGCATTTTCTGCTTCCTTGGTCAAAAATAGAAAATGTAATGTCTGATCACAACAAAGAACGGGAGCGTAAACTCTGTCTGTCCGTCCTTAGTGCATATCAATGTGATTTACAGCCAACACAAACACGTGTGGAGCCTCATGATTCAGGTGACCCTCACCTTTTCACCACCGTCCACTTTGGATTGAATTCCGGGGGCGTTCCTGACCGTGAAAGTGAAAATACAATCCGTCAGGACAGAAACCGCTGGCTGCACAGAGCCCTTAAAATGTGTCTGCACACTCCAAACGCAGCTCAGCCACATTCATTACTGGGCTGACAGCGAAAGGTACACAGCAGACCTGAAAGTTGCATGCTTGCTTTGCTTTAGAACTTCGGCGTTTAACTTTGGCAAGAAAAGCCCAGACAGATTGGGACTGGTTATAAATTGGTGCTTCCATCATGGAATCATCACACAGTGAGCTTGTAGAATGAATACACAGTGGAGATGGAGACCTACGTTGCTTACTGAGCGCTCGCTCTGACTGAAAAAGGGTGACTCCTGGCAGCAAGCCAAGGGGGAGAGGGGGGCTAACCGTAGCATGTTAGCTCAGAGACGCACGCAGGATGTGTTGGACTGTAAACAGGGATCGGAATTCCCTAGATCAAGTAGATGGTTGTGTCAGTCTCATAAAAACATCGAAAGAGGCTCCACTTAGTGATTTCATCTCCTTTGTCCCGTCAGCCCTCACTCATTGATTTGTTTCTACACACACAGACCAGGTGGAAACGGTGAAAGTTGGCCATGGTGGCGTGGAGCAGAGCAGGGATGAGATTTGTTACTTCCAGGGGATCTTCACCATTACACAAGTCATTTCAAGTTGTCTGTTGGTGTAAAGAGCAAAAACCTGACAGTGACCTTTAATTTAAATGTGATAATGTTAAAAAAGCTAATGAATCTCAGGCGCATACACATACTGGTACATGGCATGTGGAATGTGATATGTATTTATTCAATTCACTACTTCAAACACAATTAGTGAGTGTGCGAAGCGGAAGAAGATGGATGGATGGATGGATGGACTAAATAACTGTATATTCAAACCAAAACTGAGCTGCAAGATGGAGTAGGAACTATCCCTTATTGTCAAGAAACCCAATTCAGATTCAGCTCTGTCCAGTATTGCTTTTAAAAAGAGGCTACTAACAATGGGCCTCATGCATTCAAGTTTGATTTCTTCTCTTCTATCTGTTCGGGCTAAATAAAATAAGCTCTAAAGAATGAAACATGCACTTGCATCTCAATCTGGTCCTTTAAAGGGGCAGAAACTTTTGTGTGAAAACCAACAAATCCTTTGACCAGTAACGTCACAAGGAGAAGAGAAACATCACGACAGGGAAGCGAATACGAAAAAGGAAAGGGGAAGCTGAAAATCACATTTGACATGAAAAGGCTTTACACAGATGAGGCGCATGAAGAAATGATGATCCTCTCAGTTGGCCCAGAATCCTCAGCAGCACTAATTTGGCAATTTGGCAGCTACGAATGCAGAGTGTTTTTGTGTGTGTTATTATCATGCCTGAATAAAAGAAATACAATATTAAAAAAAAAAAAAAAACTGACACCAAACAACAAACCAGAGCTGCAATGATTACAGTACACATATGAGTGTGTATGGAAGTGGGCTGTTTGCCGGATAAATGCAACAGCGCCAATCTCTTGGCGTGCTCGTCCCTTGAGGGGTCCTAACAGCACCCATCAACAGACAACACACCACAAAACCATCTCCGACATCAATGTAAATAATGCACTCAAATTACTACTTTGTTTTTTATGGCCTCCTCCGCTCTCTAATTTGGATTTAACACATCTCCGATGCTGGCAACAATTTTGTCAATCGACGCGGATGAATTACGGAGCAGCGAAATAAAAAAGGGGCACGGAATGCATGAGCAATGCAAGGTGCTGGCAAATAAATAATGAGTAGAGAACAGTTTGTTCCATTTAATTCACCACATAGTGTTCCTGTACGCAGCATTAAATAACCATCCAATTACATTACTAGGGGAAGTGGCAGCAGCTATGATAGCAACTTGCTGTGAGGCTTGTTAGCTAGATGCTAACTGCAGGGTGTTAGCATTAGCAGGACCCTCGTCCAGGGTGTTCCCCACCGTCCACCCACAGACAGCTCCAATGCCCCGGGACCCTTAACGCTTTGGAGCGAAGCCGAGGATGTGAAACAATCTTTAACAAAATTCACTATCGTAGCCCCAGAGGAAAGTCAGGCGAGCACTAGGACCTTTCCTAATGACAATTCATGTGTTAATACCCCCCCCCCCCCATTTAAAAAAAATAAAACAAATCCGATGAAATACTGAATTCCCCTTGAGACGTAGGAGGCAGTCCCTCTTGATGCTGTGAGAGCCATTGTTTCCATGGCCTTGTCATTGACTGAGGCCTCCGTCTTCGTTCACATTCGCCCTTCAGACCAGTCATCTTTCATCCCCTGAAATGTGTGTCGTGTACTTTAGGCTTCATGTGGGCCTGAAGGAAAACCGTGATGAGATGACCTGTACGCTGACTCACACTCACCCTCAATTCTTCTTCTCCTTGAAATTTTACTTCAATTCCCGAATAATATCCTTGAATATAATTTCATACAACAGCCTTGGAAGAAAATTCATTATTTACCTTTTTGTGCTTTTTCAAGGATCCGTCTTTCGTTCTATATCCACAACATTCTTTGTGGGTATAGAACTATATTTTATTTGATCAAAATTGTATTTTTTCCCCCTTATTTTCTTTAGTTGATGTGCAAATTACATGTTCAAATTAAATATGGATGATAAAGAATGCAAGTGTTTATTCACTCATGTCGCACTAGAATTTTGTATTAACAGTGAACGGACACAGTTGCATGCAGATGAGAACTCAGTGTTCTGTGCCACATGCTGGACAATAAAAGGACAGCTGAAATTTAAATGCACTCCACCTGCAACAATAAATCCAACCTGCTGTTGTTGATGTCACCTGTTCAAATGGTAATTTCAGCTCATTTGCAAATTTCAAAAGGACGTGTTGGCTCCTGGAAGAAACCATGGCGAACAGATTACAGCTGGAGAGACCACTGCAGATTAAACATTCATGGTTTTTTGAGGGCAAGAAGGATGTATGAAAATTCCCAATAAATGTCTGTCTGTGACAGAACCAAAGCACTCATACTCATACTTCAACTAAATCATGGATTTATTTATACTCTCTGCCGGCTCTTGTTTGGGTGCATCCACTCACACCTTGTCTGCACAGATTCTCTCACTTGATGTCCTCTGTCCTTTCCTCCTTTGCTCCATCACGGCATTCTAAACATAAATATAGGTGTTTTTTTTTCCCTGTCTTCTCTTAAATCGATGGTCTCTATATAAAAACCCATTATGATGAGATTATGTAAATATTTCTGTTTTATTTGATACTCTTTTTGACACATTTGTGGGGTTTTTTGCGTATCAAATCTCTGTCGAGCTTCACCAACATATTCATTTTCTAACTCGTAAATCATTTGCAGAGTTCCTTTTGTGGCAGACTGTGATGACACATCTCCGCCCTGCACCCCCCCATTATTATAGCGAGCATTCCAACCGGCGCACATTCCTGTCGCATCCCAAACACAAAGAACGTGAGACCCTCCCTCCTCGTGTCAGTCTTCTGTCACAGCATGTGAACACAAGAGGGGAGGAGTGTTTTCTCCCAGGAGAGGGTTTATGTTGTCAAGCAGCTGGATGGGGCTGAATGTTATGACCGGCTTTATTGTGTTCCTCCTTACCTCTTGCGTTTTGCCCAAATCACGTTTTCATTTATTTCCATTGTGCTCTCACTTAATCTTGTTGTCTTCGTCTGCCTTTGACTTCAGAGAAAGTGCCGTCGTGTAATTTGTGCTGATCTCACAGTACATTACTCCGTTTCAGTTTCTGTGTACACTTCGCTAAAATGGATGTCGCTTAATACAACAGACGTGGCGAGAATTACACTGAAATGTTCTTATGAAGCCCGCATTAAGCAGATTATCCTTCAACTTAATGGCCCTTTTGGAGCTTGTGGTTACATTATACTTGTAGTTGTCTGTGATTGAAGCGTGTTCTATCAAGTACACAGAGCAATAAATATGGTGGACAGTGTACATTGGCACCATTACTGCTTGTCAAACCGATTCCTTACTTTTATTACACGCTGTCATACCTCTGCTGCATTAAGTGATGCTCTAATGTAAACTGTCAATCATTCTGTGCCACTTCTATACATAATCAATTGGGTTTCCTGCACAAAGCAAAAGGGTGGATTCACTTTTGTATACAAGCATCTGTTCATTCCTGTGATTTATGTCCTGGGTCCATATATAGCTTGATATGATATAAGTACTCATATAAATTCATACTTTGCATATCAAAAGGACAGGTGTGGGATGTCCAGGTAATTGTAGGAGGTAATCACAGTTCCATTATGAAGAGGTCACGTCGTTGTACGTATGTGGCTGCTCACAGACGACAATAATCCCTTTCGTCCTGGGTGGATTTATGTTCAAGGAGATTAGAGCTTCGCTGCTGGAATTAGTGAAGACGACCAAATGAAAGCTCCCGTCTGGTTACCTGAAGAATGTGATGCAAGACATACATAGGTAACAGGTGCAGAAGTAAGTGTCCTCCTGCATCTCGCCACCTTTAACCGAGGAAGAAGAGTAGAGGCGGTGGCACCATCAGGAGGAAATCAGACGAGGCATTCGTGCCGCAGAAGAATCGTGCGTTTGTATCAGCAAACGGCTCCTGACAGTTTGCAGCCGACGCTTTCCCACATCTCCAGTCAATAGCCGTCCAGATAAACAGTGGAGTCAGGTGTCCCCGTTTCTTTTGCACCGAATGCAAAATCACTTCGGCGAGCAGCGATTCGGCTGCTTTGATGTCAGGCGAGCTGAAGTCGTGTATTTAGTTTGATCATTTAAGTGGGTGGATCTGGGTGTCAGTCAACCCCAAGGAGGAGCAGAGGTGAAGCTTAGAAGCTTTTCAGTGTTTCAAGACGAAAATACAATAGCCAGTTGCAATGAATGGATGAATGGATGGATGAATGAATACTAATCTGGTCTTGTTCAGCATTTTGATCATGTTAAACGTTTCGACCGTAGTGTTTCCACATGCTGCACAGCTTCAGCTCACTTTTGATTAATGACTACATCATCTGATGAAAAACGCCAAAAAAACCCCGAGACCAACTGTGTTGTGATTTCCGCTCAACATGCATACGAAATGATCAGTGGGAGGAAAAGTGAGAAGCAGCAGCTCGTTGGCACCCATCAGCTTCCGGGTGGACTGAATGTTATGCTTCACACAGACACCAGAGAGCTGCTGATTGACACATCTTAGGATGATCTGCGCAAACTTTCGCATTCATGATTACTTCCGCATTCTCTTTGTAGATTTGGAAACTGTCAGGCGTTTGAGTGTGCAACAGAAACTTCACTGAGCCAAGCCAGAGTGAGTGCTGACAAACGATCCCCATGTTGCCGACATGCTGCTCGAATTGAGCAGCACCACAACACTGGAGCATATGTTCATGCAATCTGCTGGGTAAACAGCAAACTGTGTTCTGTTAAAGATATTGACTTAAAAAAAACCTGTGTTTGTTCAAAAGCTCCCACAGTTAAAATGATTTATTTTGTGTGTTCAATGACAAGGAAAGCAAGTTGAATGAGAGGAGAGGAGCGCTGACAACAAGATAACAGGATGGAGTTGGCTTTTTTTTTAGAAAGTACACCTCAGCTCCAGTTTACCATCCAAAACTATTTTCAAATGTTTGTAATGATTTTTTTTTTAATTTTTTTTACTTTGGTCCCAAATACAGACTGAAGAGCTGTGACTTTGTGCCATAATCGCCTCCTCGTGGTTGTGTGAAAGTGAAATTATCTTCAACCATCATTTCATTGTGACTTTGACCTTTAAACACTAAATTCCTATTACTGCCTGCGGACATTGTTGCTGAGATATATCGCCCCCCACCGCTCCCCCACAATGGGACAGACTGATGTATGAGCAGTATCGTGGCACCCAACACTTAACACAGAAAGAACAAAGGCGGAGAAACGGAGCATCAGGTATTCTCAGCGGGGGGGTCGAGACCGCAACAACTTTTAATACTGACACTGTTCTAACGTAAATTATTTCCCTCCCTCATTTATCTTTTTTTTTTTTTTTTTCCCATTTTCAGCCTTGTAATAGTTTAATACTCTCAGTGGTCCTGGATTAGAAAATGACTCTCTGATTGAACAACCCAGGCGTGTGCATGGTGTAATGAGCGGTCACATTCCGACACGGTATAAATACGGCAGAGGATCGTAAACCGCCACAGTCCCATGGCTGTCCATTAAAGTCCCACACTCCTCAACCCTGTCATCAACAGACACAAGGGATCTGTTCTTCTGTCTGCTAATGGACACATTCCGCTAACTGTGAAGTCCACCACAAATCATTGGCATTATTTACTAGTTCCAGTGAATTCCTTGAGCTCATCAACTGCTTGTACACACGTTTTATACGGAGCTGTAAGGCTGAATGCTTGTCAGTTTGCCCTCCAGGAGAAAGTAGCCGAAGCAAGAGGTCGATCTTGTCGGCGTGTCTATTTACTGATGAGAAAACCAAACGTAGGGAACCATCACTCACACAGGCTGATCACAGATGGTGAGATCAGCAAGGACGGAATCACTGACTGCACAACGTCCCTCTCAGAGCTTCAGTCGCGCTGCACAAACAAGGTAAAGGTTCTCGCAGACGGCAGCAACAGACGACCATCTATTACCTGATCGACCGAAACATCACATATCCAACTTCATTGATGTGATATTTGCTGAGAAACAAAAAGCGCAGTCTGTTAACACTACGTGCTCATAACTAGAAATGTGTCCGACGTATAATTCCTTTCCAAAAGCTGAGGCTGCCCTTTTCGATGACTGACTGCTTAGAAAGCAGAAAAGACGGCAGCGGCCATGACAATCAATAAGTGAACCGTGTTACTCACTGACCTAAATGTCTTAAATCAGACAAATATTGCACAAAATTATTCCATCAGCATTCAACTTCTGAAGTGTTTCCAATCCATTAAGTAGTTTCAGTGCTCTGCATGCATGGCGTGTCGCTTGTCTCCGCCCCCGCCCCCCAGAGCCGCCTCTGGCACTGACGGTATAATGACGAAGCTGAAAATGATGCTGGATGTTTGCAGTTTTTTTTTGTATGAATGCACAAATACCAGAGAGTGTCAGTCAGTCAGGCATCCTTCACCTGAGAGACTTGAGAGGCCTGGAGGAGTTAGAGGTAGAGAAGACAACGCAGTGAGCAGGAAAAGGAGTAAAGCGCTAATTAGTGTAAACATGGGATGGGACCGCCAGTGAGAGTGGCACTTTTCTGCTCAGTTGGATGTGTTTCCTAGAGAGGGGCTCGCAGCAAAAAATAAATAAATAAAAACACAGACGATGCCTCTGGAGATAATGGACGATGGAGCAATATGTAGAATTAGGATTAGAGACACTTGTTACGCCATCAGCACATCCCACACACTTCAAGAAACTAAACCCCATTAACCAACCAGACCTTTAATCATAATATCACAATCTAATATCAGATTGGGGTGAGAAACACTCAAAAAGAGAAAGCACAAATACACTTTGAGAGACGAGGAAGGAAAGCTGGTGATCATGTGCCCAGAAGCCTCCCTGTTCTCCTCCGCTGCAGAGATACGGCGCTGTCGGCTGGTGATGGATGAGTCGCTCCGAACAGTTCATTAGGAGGCAGAATCACTGGAAAGGTTCACGTCAGTGTTTTCTCTGCTGTCAGGTGGAAATGATGGTTTTGTTGGTTGGTCGCCTGCCTCTTGTGACAGCTAACCTTTGTGATGTTCCACCGAAACCAGAATGTCTGCAGCAGGAACAACGTTCATTTTTTTTAAGTTAATCTGTGGTGGTAGCGATTTTTTATTTTTTTTTCCAAGACGGAAGATGCCCTGAATAGAGCGAAACTCTAAAATATTCAGAAACTCTCCCAATGAGAACTAATAGCTCTAGTGGCACTGAGGAACGTCCAGTAATCAGAACCGTCCCCGGATGCAGATCGATATACAGTATATTGACGATGCATCACCCTGGTGGAGGAAACTAGTCATGACACATCAGCAACAGTAAGAAAGTAACGTTTTAAGTATCGAGCACTTTCCACAGACAGACTCACATAGTGCACAATAGATTAGTGAGATTTACCACAATCTCACTATGTTAATGTTTAATTTAAAACAGCTCTCAAAAAGTCCCAGTGTTTTATGAAACTATCTCCTTAAAGTTTTAGATGCTCCTTCCATTATTCATCTTGGATTTCACTGCAGTGAAAGAGCACAACTAGAAAGTGTTTGAAAACCACCTGATTCATGATCACAAAGTTTCCCTTTCTCTATGTTGTACTTTAAGATGAGGTATTATGTCTCCTCTGTTGTTAAATCGAAGGTGGGTAAGTGGCGGCAAGAAAGAGTCTGGTTCTGTGCATGAATGGAAAACACACACACACACACACACGTTCTCTATGTGCATGTGACTGCTGAGTCTCACCGTTAGATGATGACAATGTCAGTGTGACTCTGTCGTTCATCCCCAGAAATTACATTCGCGTGTAATGACGTGAGTGTGATGACGGAGACAGTTTCTGTTCACCCGACACACTAGGTGCTTCCTGCAGAGCCGGCCGAGTTCCTTCCAGTGCATTCTGCGATGCACACGTCTGTCCCCGAGTGTTCGCTACCTTCACCTGGGTCCAACACAGTCCGGATGAATGAAGCATCCGCTTCATTTGTCAGCCGAGACCGCAGCATCTGCACGCTCATCAGGTTCCCCCATAAGCGAGCTCTTGGTGCATCTGGCCTTCCTGTCACACATAACCGAGCTCGCCACCTTGTGTTGTTACTGCTCCACTTCCATCAGCCTCTCGTTACGGGTAAAGCCCCGCAGAGAGGACAGATGGGTCCGATTTGTTTCAGTTAGCGACAGCCCAGATATTACATGGGTGGGGGAGAAATACAAACATATCTGTTGACGATTGCTTGGCTTTAGGGTTTAATCCCCTCCCTGACCAGACAACATCAGGGACAAACGGTCCAATCTGACCGCTCGGGACGGGATAACACATTCTGTAATGATCCGGACACTAGTCTCGGATGAAGTCCTGTTCCTGGCTCTGACGATCGCTCTTTGAATCTTTTGCAGGTCAAAGGAAGGACGAATGCACGTCTGAGAATGAATTACAGTCCAATGTGGCACAGCAAGAATTAATCATCAACACATCAACTCTTTTTTTTTTCTTTTGCTTATTTGCTACACATTCAAATTTAGGATTCCATTTTAATTTAAACCTCTTTTACTGACCAGCATGTGCTTCAGTGCTTTTCAGAAGAAGTCAGGGTGGGATTGGATTTTGCATATCACTGATGTGTTAGACCATCCAGTTTCAGGACATTTGCACAGAGATGGAGCCAGAATCCAAGATTTTTCCCTTAACGCGGAACCGTCTCCAGAAACGTGTGCGTCCTCACAAACCAGTGACAATGCTGTAATAGAAATAATAGTGTTGCTTTAATGCTGCCACAGAAAAAGACCCCCCCCCCCCAAAAAACAGGAAACAAGACATGGAGCAAACACACAAAGGTTTTGTGATGCAAACAGACACTAGAAATAAGATGTGGACCGACAGAATAAAGACACGTCACATCCTGTTGTTAGCGAGTTCGTGTGTACGGGCTCAGGACCGATGGAGCTCTGGTTCAGGAAAGACATGTGCAGGTTGTAATGTTGTCGTCTTCAGATTAATTCAGTCTGGAATCTGGTTTTAAAAAATGATGGTATGCTGGTTCCATGTGGACGAAACATTAAAAGATTAAAAAAAAAAAAAAGGAAACATTCACCCCGGCTTGTCTGTGTGTGGATGTGATTTCTGACCAGATTTGTAATCTGATCTGTCAACTCTGCAATCTTCACTGCGTCACTTGGTTAGCCTCAGAAAACGTTCTTGTTTTTCTCCTCTCCCTCACACACACACACACACACACACACACACACACACACACACACACACACACACACACACACACACACAC